>CAKALG010034676.1:0-12582 GCA_916700815.1 Helicolenus hilgendorfi | reverse complement strand
TACCATGATTTTGTCTTGGAAAATGATGCTTCACAATAAAAACATTTGGAGCAATTATGATTATTTTAGCAGAATCCAAATGTGTGCCTTTGCCCAATTTTGTCATGTCAACATATAAAGCAAAAATGCCACACCAAATACCCATATTCTCCAGAAATTTGGAAAAAAAAATTATATATTCTTTGATATTAGTTTCTTTTCCTTTCTTTTCCCTCAACAAAAACAGCAACAATAGAGACTTTGGCTTCCTGTCTATGACCCAAATGGCTTTTACGCATTAATTTCTGCTCTAACAAAATATTTCAAAGGAAAACATCCCATATGGATTTAGCAGCATGCTCTCAAATGCAATGTCTAGGTAACATCCACGACTCATAGTGTGGAAAAACTGACATTTGTGGTTGATGAGACAGATTTGAAAAAAAAAAAAAAAATCCGGAGGACAATAAGTTGTCACGCTTCATATCTTGACTTTACCGTAGCGAAACTGGATTAACGGACTGGCAGTTAGTCCTCATTACATATTGATACGGCAGAACATACAGTGTAAAGTGTGTATTAAGTATTAAGCACTTTAAATTTTTCCCACTCTCCAAATTTGTGAGTCTTTCATGTTTTATTTACTCGGAGCTGGTGAGCTGCCGTATGATAATTTCTGCCTCTTCTGTGGGGAGTTTCTGCTGTCGCACACTTCTGAGTGGCAGTGTGGCATCGCAGCACACACACACACACATAAAATCAATACGTCTATAAAATGTTGTATTTCTCAGAGGCAACGCCGTTCCAGATACAGACACCATCTGATTATTGTATTGGAAGATGATATCAGTGAACACAAACCTTTAATACAGTAAAATGTGTTTTGATTTGTATTATTATGTGTTCTTCAACCAGCTAAACCTATAACTGCCTGAGTGGGGAGAAATTGCAGTAGGCACCTTTATTTCATGCCTAACATGATGTGTGATCTGCATAAACACAACCTCAGCTGCATCACCACACCGCCTTCGTTTGGAGTCACGGTGCCCAGCAGGTGTTGAACTAATTTAACTTATTCCTTCCTCTCTTTTTTTTTGCAGATTAATTCACAATTTGAACTCTCGATTTAATAATTCATAGCACAGATTTACAGAACACATAAAACCTGTTTATAACCACATATCTAAGTACATTAAACCCGAGTGGCTCATTTAGTTCAGGTTGACCTTCCCACATGAAAATGCAGAGCACACACACACACACACTTCCACTAGTGTATCCTGATGCTGCAGGCTGTGGTTTGTGGGTCGGGCCTCCCTCCCTTCCTCCCTCCTTCTCTTCACTCCACACCACACAGGACGCAGCAGTGGTCAACGCTTGTTTGGTTAAAACAGCACGACAACAAGGTCAAATTTCAGAGAGGAGAAGAAGAAGAGAGGAGGCAGAGGGGGGAAGAGGAGGAAGAGAAGAAGAAGAAGAGAGCAGGATAGAAGGCAAATATGACACCTCGTCTCAGCATCCCTTAGAAACTCCAACACACACACACACACACCTTTGTTTACTAAACAATCCGCCTTTGAAATATTTATTAGCGTTGGGAGGCTCAGTGTGTGTGTAAAGAGGTGGGAGTTTGCCCAAGAGACAGCCAACCATCGGGGGAACAGGTGATGTGTGAAAAAGAGAGAGAGAGACTTGAGTCACACTTGTGTGTAAATGAGCATCAGTTCAAATTGTTGCAGATTCCTCACTAAAGGGCGTTTTCACAAGCCATATTTAGCCTATTTAGTCTAGTTCGGGTTCACGGTGCCCAAATTAAAGCGGATCAAATAAAAAAATAATTTACTGAGGGGCGTGGACGAAGGAGCAGATTTATCCTTTTCGTCTCGAGAGCTACTTCTATGGGAATCACAGACTTTGAAATATTGCTGTTGAATTTTTTTCACTTGACTCGGTACTGATGTATTTTGCAACACAAACCCCTTCTACTCTCGACCCGACCTCATGGGAAGGCACATTTACGTGACACATTTTATGCTTTTCATATGTCATTTCACGCCACGTTGTTACCGTGTCGCAGTAGGTAGGTTTAGGAAAAAACATCATGTTTGGGCTTAAAATAAGTACGTAAAATAAGTAAATACCTACGTAAACAAGGTAACATAAGTACGAAAAACACGTCACAAATGTCACTAAGATAACTTCAACATAACGCAACGCTTTTGGACATGAACAGCGGTCTCCTAGTTGGAGTCCAATAATATAATAACTGCATAAAACTTTTACTTTTGATACTTTTTGCTGACAATACTTTTGTACTTTTACTTCAGTAACTTCCTAATACATAAAATATATGTACAAATATGTGTTTAAACATGTTATATATTAATTCATCACTTCAGTTTAAATGAACAGGAAACAGTGAGGGAAATAAAGAGGCTGTTCAGATTCTGGTGAGCCCAAGGTCACAGTGAGGTCAAAGGTCATAGAGCTCCACATGGGAGGTAACTCAAGCCGGGAGATCAGGCAGGTCAAAGGTCAAACACGAACAGACAAATTTATCTTTTCTGTTTTGCCACTCTTGTTTTGTTCCTTCTTTCATCTCCTGATAGGCTCCTTTCAAATGTCTGAACATTGTTATCTCACACTGTTAAACACACACACACACACACACACACACACACACACACACACACACACACACACACACACACACACACACACAGTCACACTGTCTCTAATCACATGTTGTTTCATTGTTTTAATTTGCCAGCCCTTCCATCTCCCTCCTCTTCTCTGCTGATTCTCATTGGACAATGAAATCGGGAGTAAAGTGGGACTGATCCTCATAAATCATTAAGCAAGGTTTGTTTTGCCTTGCGAATGTAATTAATACATAATTAATATTTAAAGATCGACTCGTTTATCAAATTTAATTTCACCACCGCAACAGATGCAGTGAAACGAGGAAAACAAACACATGGAGGAGGTGTTTTTTTTTGTGAATCTGAGACGGAGAAGAGAATGGAACATAAACAGAGGAGGGAGGGAAAGAGAAATTAGCACTAATGAGGCAGAAATGAGGCGGCGTCTTAATTAGCCGACAGGTAGCAGCTCAGTCCCACAGGAGGATGAAGTTAACTCAGCATCTTTGCTACGTCGTATATGACTCCTTTCTTTTTAATTACATTTTTCTCTTATTGTGTATGAAATATAAATAAACTTTGACTTGTCGTACCTTGTTATCCTAAACTGATTCTACTAGATGTGTTCAAGCAGTTCATTCATGTTCATCTGTGTTTTACGGTTGGATTTATTTTTAACAGAGACAGATGTTCAAAATGAACAATGTCCATGTATTCAAAAACAGAAAAAAAATGTGATTGTATGCAGATGACATCAAGATCATTCAACCCTCCAAAATGTGCTCAATCAATCTGCTCTGATTCGTTCTCTCTTCTCTCTTCTCTCTCCCTCCTCGTCCTCACTCGCCCCTTCTCCCTCTGGAGACTGTCATGAGAGCGAGGCGCTCTGCGCTGTTAAGTAGCACCACTTTACCCTGTCAATACATTCAATAGAGCGCTATTGACCTGAGCTGTGAGAGGGGCTCAAGAGAGGAAAGATGGAAAGAAGAAAGAAGTAGGAAATAAGGACACACGTGTAATAAGGAAACACTTGGACAGACGGGAGAGATGCAACACTTTAAAGTGTGAAACCTGATGTTTTCATGCACAAAATATTATTTTTTTTGCCTTTATTCCGAAAAAGACAGCTGTTTACAAGGCTAATGAAAATTAATATTCCACTGTTCAGGCTGTCTCATTCATAGTCCGTAGCTATACCTACAAAAAATAATACACTGTAATTTATATCCGACGAAATCAATTTGTGTGTAAATCACGTAATCCTGAAACAGGAAATATACAAATAAAAATACTGGACTTTTGCCCAGGAGACCGGCATTTGTGTCCCGTGTGAAACCAGACATCAACTTTGATTTGTCACATAACTTCCGTACTTAAGTTACGCCACTTCCGGTGTTATTTTAACCCAAACCACAATCTTTTCCTAACCCTAACCACTATCGTTTCGTTGCCTAAACCTAAGGAAGTTTATTTAGAAAAGACTGTATGTTTGTAACAAGCAGAAATTGACACACGTTGCTGGACATTCGTAGGAAAACGAAAGAAAAAGGAGGAATAACTTTTTTGTAATATATCATACAAACTTGTATGAGGATACGTTGCCGGTTTACATGCAGCCGTGTATACTCCAATTAACGCCTCCCTCTTTCATTCCTTCAACCACCTTCTTGAAAGGGTTGCAGTTGTGATATTTGTGCATATCCAAAAATCTGTTGATATTCAAGTCTTTCATAATGTTTAATAGTAGGTGTGTTTCTCCTTCTTTTCTTTTGGGCATGCATCTCTGCAAACTGTCGGCTAGTTGCTTTGTGTTCAACGCACAGAGCTGGACGTAAACAGACAAGAGGTCATGTGTCGCAAACTGAGAAGAGAGAGAAGGTAGAACGAAATGGGTGAGATAGAGACACCTGCTTTCAGACATGTCTCAAAGTCCCTGAATGGTTTAATTCGAGTGATGCAAGTGTTTAGCATGCTTCTCATGTGTGTGCACGTTTGCACGTAGCTGCATGAGTGAACGTTACAACAGAAACACACACACACACACACACACACACACACACACACACACACACACACACACGCTTCCTGGGCTTGCTGCTCTGATGAAAGCGGTTCCTGGCTAATGGGTTAATTTCATTCCACTGCTCTCTGCCATGTTGAGGACAATTAGTCCAGAATGGAGCTGTGAATATTTAATGACATTCACTGGAAGGTACAGAGAGAGAGAGAGAGAGAGAGAGAGAGAGAGAGAGAAAGAGAGAGAGAGAGAGATGTAGAGGAGGAAAGAAGAGTCCAAACAGAGAGGAGAAACATGCCTGTTAGGAGGATTAGGAGGAGGGATGACACTATATCCTTCTTTGCTGCTTCTTTCGCTGGTTTCACCTCAAACCCTGTCGCCAGACTAGAACGTTGATATTGGATGATTCTTCAAAGCCCTAGATTATGTTCAATGACATGAATCAATATCAATATTTGTTTTTAAATGATCTCTTTCTACAATATGTGCACACGGCCACTTCAGTTTGGTTAGGGAAAGACTGCAATTATAGCAAATACACTATAATACTAGCCTACTACTACCCCCCTATACAGGCTGTTGTCATACACTGTTAGTAGCTATACCTACGAAAAGTAATGTACTGTCATTCGCATACGGAGGAGGTCGGGCTGGATGGGTGGGTCCGTGTGAAATCACAAGTTAACATTGATTTATTTGTTACGTAACTTCTGTACTTAAGTTACGCTACTTCTAGAGTTATTTTATCCCAAACCACCATCTTTTCCTAAACCTAACTAAGTTGTTTCCTGCAAGTTTATTTTGAAAAGACTGTATTCATGTAACGTGCTAAAAAATACACGTGTTGCTGTACATTTGTAGGAAAATGCACTAAAAATTAGGAATAACTTTTCGTAACATATCATACGTACCGTTGCGTAAGGATATGATGTGATATATGAATTAATTGGATGTCCAATATGGTTGACACATCTTGAACTTTTGCGGTATGCAGAAAACTTCACCCTTTCTTTCCTAACTTATTTAATTGCTCTCGCACACTTGAATTGAGCCTCTCTGTTACTTGCCCACTGACTCGATCAATTATTTGGTTGCTTACTCGTTTATTTACTCATTCGCTTTTCCTTCTGTCTCTCTCACACTTGTTTTCTCTGTCACTCTGACTTAACGCAGCTACACCTTCTGAACAAAGGTCTCGAAGGTTGTCTTCATTGTCTTTTGTGGACGATCTGTTGTTGAAGTTTAAGGTTCATTAACTTTAGTCTGTTCATCCACTGATCACGCTAACTAGCCCGTTTCTTTTGTTTCAGTCAACCTTGGAATTCAAAACCCATCACTTCCTTCAACTCCTCATTTAATGGCAAACTTTACAATACTTTCACTGTGAAGTAGAAGTTTGAGCAGCAGACCCCGAGGACTGCTCCACATGTGTGTTTGTACTTGAAGTATTTGTTGACTTCTACCAGAGTTGACACAGACTGAAGAAACACGATCAATTTATACAACTCTTCAGCACTCCGAATTGAGTTAAATTTCTAATGGAGAGAAAAGAGGGAATGAAGAAATGTTGAGTTGTTTACCTTTCTAACTCCACAAGGGCATCGCTGCTCTTATTTTAGGAATGTAACTTCTGTCACCTGTGGACTCGACGGGGGCAGATTCACAATTAGGGTGAATGCGAGATGGCAGATTGGCAGACGGACTTCTGATCTGATGGACCGGTCAGTTTGTGCCCTGAGGTGGCGAGCGTGATGGCTACACTGTGGCCTGTCAATCAAACTCCAGCAAACTCCAGCATCTACAGTACGGCTTCCACACAGAAAGATAGAAAACAGGACAAACGCAGTGCAAGACCTATAATTGGTTAATTGATCCTCATCTGCCAATCAAATGTCTGAATTATTAATTGAGTAGATGACAGTGTTGAGGAGCAGATCTGTGGAAATAGTCCCATTGATTGGATACTGATGGGTTGTTATGGTGATGAGGGTTGTTATGGCGGTAATGGAACAGAGGAGGGTATTGATTGTTTGTTTGACAGCGTTACTGTCTCCATGTGTCTGGGTGTAATGGATGTTGCGTTTATTTTTCTTTCATAAAATGTCTTTGTACAAACAGCTATTATGCATACTTTTGTTTTGTTTTATTTCTATAGTCCTTGATTGGTGTTTCTCATTTATGTCATTTTATGGCTGGGTTACCTGAGCTTCATTTTCTTGTTATTCACTAAACATATTGGACTTGTTTTGAAAAGTAGCATAAAAATGCAACCGTGTGTCCTACAAAATTACTTTCCCATACAACTTAACTGCATACTCAATTAAGTTTCGAGGGAAACATATTTTCTCCCGGATTACGGTCGCAGTTTTAAACAGTTTTAAACACATGTTAATATTGTAAATGTAAATTTAAACAAAAGAAAAACACAACAAAAGTTAATTTTAGTAAAAAAAACATCATGGTTTGGCTTAACATGACTATGTTTGTTACATTATTAAGCTACTGACATAAATTAAAACAAGTGAACATTAATTTTTAGTTTCACACGGGACACGAACAGCGGCCTCCTTGATAGTCCTTTGTGATAGACCTCCTCTCTATGCAGACTTCTGCCGACTCACATTAGAAACATATTTGTGATACGTCAAAAATAAACGTAATCCGAGACAAAATATGTTTCGTCAAAAAATTATTCACGATTCAGTGTCTTTGGATGGAACCTCATTTTTAGGAGACAGGGCTGTTTGAAAAGAACCACAAAAAAGTAATTATGATTACACTTCACTAGACAAGATGTATTTAAAATGCATCTGTCTTATTAGCATGAGTTGAAATGACAAAAGGAATCACAAGGGTCAAATATGAGCAGAATTTCTGAGTAATAAAGTCTGTCAGCCATTCAAAATGTCAGCATGTACATGTCTCGCTGCAGGTTTGGGTTTGCCTGCTGCAAGTTTTACTGCCCCATCCTGCAAAATATAGTATGAAGGCACGGTCACATATGCGCAAAAATAGCATTCGCCTCCCATTCACTTCCATTCTATGCAAGGGCAGGGGCGTAACACTTTCGCTTGGTTGCAAAGCAAATTCGCATCTTCGGAATCACGTGGAGAGCAACATTGGGGAAGTTTCATGCGGATATCGCGATGATCACTCATCTGCATTTCGTGCATTTTTTTGAAGATGGTCTCCATCTAAGTCAGTTTTTTGAGTCTCCCATACACTCAGTTGCCAAGCTCATTGGTATTCACTATGAAATTTAAAGAAAAATAGAGGCGATGACGATTCCAAATGGTGGAACAAGTACTTTCTCCAGATTTGTAGGATTTCAAAATGCCAAGAAGACACGGACCAGTTGTTATTCCATTGTAACTGTTGTCTTTATAGCCTATACCAACCACAGCAGAGAAACACTGTGGGGTAAACGCGGTGACTTTGGAAATAAGAACCAGCGCCACATACGGCAGCCTTCCTGGCTAAGCTTTACCTGGAGCCGTGGGAGAGCATATGGCACATGGGCCAGAGGAGTACTGGATGCTATCCTGTTACTCTGTGGTGACACACAACTAGTTGTTGTCACTGACAGCTGCTGCTCATGAATGCCACACTTGTGCCAGGCTTGATGTTGAAGCCAGAACAAAACGTACATCTTAAATTAAAGATCTTAACATGATGGAGCCAGTAAGAATTAAACGACTTCCAGGAGGTGCAGGACTATTACTATCACTAACATTACATACGGGAATGAATGCTGATAGTAACCCTTCCCACTAAAGACAAGAGCCAGATGTTAGTCGTTTTTTGTCCAGTGGGAAAGGCGCTTTCGTTAAATTATTTTGGTTAAGGGTTTCACTTTTAGTAATATAAAAAAAGTCCTTTAGTCTCAATAGTCTGTCCATTTTCGTCCTTACAATAATTGACCTTCCTCTTCATATAATTCATGTTCAGATGTCCCACGAGATCTTCCTTCTTAAGCAGACCTTGTTCATGTCAGCAAAGAAAAACAAGAAATCAAATGAATTACTCTCCACTTTCTCAAACCTTCAGGTCACCGCCAGTTTTCTTTCATGCACTCTCAGCAGTTTTCTACTCGTATTCCCTCGTGTATCTGGATGAAATGAAGTACAAGAGCATAATGCACCATATTGATATCTGACATGTCAAAAACGCAGCAAATTACCATCCCATCTTAGAGGCTTGCTAATTCTCTGACCCGACCTCAAGAACATAACATCCGCTCTCCGTGCTCATCAGGTCCCGTCATTCACCGGTCGACAAATGCGTCTAGTTGTTAGTCTCTAAGCTTTAACCGTCTTTCATCATAACCTGCGCTGTTACCAGGGTCAACAAGTTCATTTCCAGAGGAAATCTCAAAAAAACGACAATGAGCTGCATTTAAAAATTAATTGAGCAATGAAGTTGCTTTTTTATCTAGTAAAAATATCTACAGTATATTGTATTCAGAGATTGTCAAAAAATAAACATCAGTTATTTGTTCAAATGTCTAACACAATCAACAGATATGAGAGATCAGTCCTCTCATCTAACACTAAACGAGAAAGCGAAAAAAAGTCCCAAAAATGTCGCTGATGTTGAAAATGTTGATAGGTGTGTCAGATCAGACACAGGGCTATTATAGTGAACTAAAACTCAGAGTAAAACAAAAATAAGCAGTAAAAAATATTGTTAGTAAACTGAAACAAAAAACTAAATCCTCTAAGAAACTGCACATCGGACACTTAAGTAGCACAAAGATTAAACATTATGTCCATTCCTACACAGTTCTCCAACTATGTATTTTTGTATGTATATGCAGCTACGTCTGAGACATTATAACAAAAACAAACAAAATATATAAAAACTAAACTGTTTAGAAAAACTAAAACTAAACTAAATCTAGCAAATGCACTCACTAAAACGAAACGAAAATGAAAATGAAAAGTCAAAACTAAAACGTTGGAGCCTACTTTGAGCTAGCTTTATGTTTGGAGGACTTACTGTGTGTTTAAAATCTATTTTTATTTTGTTTTGATAAAATAAAGTGCAAGGAATCTCATGTTGGGTTGACGTCTGACTTTCCTGTATGGTTCTGTCCCACAGGGACATCATGAAAATGAGAACGACCTGCAACTCACACCGGTTCAATCCTGCAGCTCTCGGACCGCCCACACAATGTCTGTGACTGTGTTGAAGGATCTCACCTTCCTTTACTGGAAGCCACTGTGATTTAATGTCATCGATGCATGATTAAGATTGTAAAGCTTGAAGAAATGTTCCAATGTTCCAATGTTTTGTTGTATTTTTGTCTTTCAGCTGCAGAAATTACATTTTCTGTATGCACAAATCTTATGAAAATAAAACAACTAATTCAAGTACAGGTGCTCAATCCAACAGACTTCTGTTCTCAAATGCTTTTTTTTTTTTTTACTCATATTCCCAGGTGTGTTTGTCTGAAATGAAGTGCACGAGCATAATGCACCGTATTGATATCTGGACATGTCAAAACACAACAAATTACCATCCTGCCATCTTGGAGAGAGCGACTCCCTAAGATTTGATCCATACATCATCTGCACTCTGCACTCATCAAGCTGTCTCACTCACAAGGGCATTAATGCGTTTTGTTGATTTCAGCATTTCCGAGGCCATTAAGACGAAAGAGCACTGATAGAAAACCTGTATGAACGGAGAGCACAGAAAGATACAGACCTACCTGCCTATAGACGGTGGGATGCTCATGTTTTGATGGACGGTGGTTTGCATTAGGCGCTTGAGTCAATTCTGTTTTATAAAACCATAGTAAGCATGCCAGGAATAAGGTACAGTGACTCAAATATATGAGATTTACAGGCAGCAGTTCAGCGCTTCAGTAGAAACAAGATTACCTTTGATAAACACACACACAGGTGACTCTGTGATGATGCAACACATGCACACATATGGACACACACGTGTAAATACACTCAAAAAGAAGAGCGTAAACTATCAAAGCAAGCACACAGAATCACATAGCAACACACACACTGTGGATCACAGGCGTGTTTACAGACAGACAGACAGAGCAGACGGATGAATAAATGATGTGTGTGATCTATAATGAATGCCTCTTGTTCATTACACATTCTCACATTCAACAGGCCATTCCACAGGCCACAACAGTGTCCTCACCGTCTGGGTCTTTATGTGGCGGGTAGTGAGACAGATGTGTCTGGGAGGCCGAAATAATCTCATTGGTTCATTTAAACCTCAGTGGGAGGAGCCAGACGCCCAGAGACGTCACACATGACTTCAACCAAAGACGTGTCGCCAATGGCATCAACACAGGATGAGAGTTTATATAACACAATTATAATGTTAACTGTGTGACCAACTAATAGCTAACAAGCTATCAATTGATTAATACTATTTAGTAAGCATTTAGCTATGTAGGAACTGAATCTGGAGCTGTTGGTGAACAGACCCCGGAGCAGTTGTGTCATAGACTGTCACCGTAACGTCACCCATTGGCTTGTAGACTACAGTTTTGAAGCCTCAGGTTCGGCATTTCGGTTGTTGCGTTCTTGGTTTTTGCCATCACTATCTTGGTTTATAGCCATCTTTTGGGCTTTAGCATCATTGTTTTACGGCGTCGCCAGCTTTTGGTTTTTGGCAGTCGTCATCTTGATTTTAGTCGTCGCCATCTTTTGATTTTTGTCCGTTGCCATTTTCTGCTTTTGGTCTTCGCCATCTTGGGTTTTAGCGGTCACCAACTTGGTCTTTGGCCGTCGTCATCTTTTGGTTTCTGTCCATCGTCATCTTGGTTTTTCACATATGCCATCTTTGATTTTAGCCATTGCCATCTTTTGGTTTTTGACCGTCGCCATTTTTTGGTTTTGGCCATCACCATCTTGGTCTTTGATCGTCGCCATCTTGGTTTTGTGACAAGTGACAAGAGAGGGTGGAGCTAAGTACAACTGAACGCTGAATAAGTATTTTTCGCATTGCGCTGAAGAAATGGGGACCAAAACATCAGCTTCATGGGAACATTTTACTTGTATGAGAACACATCTGGTGGACTGGCAGTTATCAGACTATCAAAATAAAGGTTCAAAAATACATTAAAAATTCTTTAAAAAGCACTTTGCAATTTTTGTAATCTAGCTATCTGCTGCAGTGTAGGGTTTATGTGAGTTTATGGCAACAGCGTATACATGTTGATAAGAGTTGGAAAACTCAGGTCTGTTGTTTACAATATGAAAACAATCCTACCGAAGCACGGGGAAAAGTTTAGCCAAAAAAGAAACCAGCTCAACTTCTAACACCAAGAAATCTATCATCATGAAAATAAGAATAAAAACATTTACTATCTAATCAGAGTCCTTGATTTGTTGTGTTCCTTTGGCTCTGCTCATTAAGGTTCAGAGACAAATTCCAGTGCATTCATTGGCTGACGGTCGTAGTGGCTTCCACAGGACACACAGGCTAAAAGAGAGCTCAAAGATCAGAAGGGGGGGGTTATAGGAGAGAAAGAGGATGGAAGGGAGGAGTTAGAAAGCGCCCTGAGGGGTGAGAAGGGAGGGAGAGAAACTGGGGAGGAGGAGGTTGATGATGACTTTGTGTTGTTTTATAGATGGTGTCATAAAACTCCTCTCTCTTCCTCTCCTCCTCCGGCCCCCTCAGCTCTTCCTCCAGGCACAACATGTGATGGATGTCAAGAGAGGAGTGTGTGTGTCTGTGTGTCTGTGTGTGTCTGTGTGTGTCTGTTACAATGTCCCATAATCCTACAGGGTTTGTTATATCCAATTCAGTTTTTATTTTTCAAGAAAAAAAAAATCTATTTATCTGGATAATTTAACAAAATTTAACAAAACACAGAAGTCCTTTTTTGGCGTTTACTGAAATGTCTCGACAACTACTGGGTGGCCTGCCATGACATTTGGTACAGATATGCCAATTCGGCGTCAT
>CAKALG010034671.1:0-13595 GCA_916700815.1 Helicolenus hilgendorfi | reverse complement strand
TCCCTGCGACATTGGGTGAAGGCGGGGTACACCCTGGACGGGTCGCCAGACTATCACAGGGCTGACACATAGAGATAGACAACCATTCACGCCCACATTCACAACAATGAACATAACCTGCATGTCTTTGGACTGTGGGAGGGAACCGGAGCACCCGGAGAAAACCCACGCTGACACAGGGAGAACATTTAAACTCCAGCCGGGTTTGAACCTGCGACCCTCTAGCTGTGAGGCGACAGGGCTAATCATGAAGCTCTGGTCGATAGCAATACCAGTGAAATTCCATGATTCTCTACCAATTCGATACCACGGTAAAAAGCATCAGCTAAAATTTGTTTGAATTGAATCGGACATATCAGCAATACTGTATTGGCTTTTGGCGTTACATTTTCGACTGAGGGCTAACCGCTAACGTTAGCTAGCAACCGGCAACACGCCATTGCATAGAGAGCTGTCAGGGGTCGAACGTTAATGTTCACCTGCCCGACATACAAAAAGCTACTCTGTGACTGGTTGTACTGAGATCAAAATCCAAGTCTCCAGTTTTATATTAACTTTATTCTTGTTGAGGAATCACTTAGGAAAAAGTGGCGGGGGCCATCAAGAGCGACTCGGAATGCCCCTTCGCTGCTACTTGCCCAAAGTAGGAGCGAATGGTTGGGGTCGATGGCAAACACAAACACAATACAAACAGAAGGTAAATCTGTGAATATGGTAAAGAGAAACTAGAACACGAAGAGGAAAACATTCTGTTTGCTAAAGGTGGCTTGGTCACTCCAAAAAAGTTGAACATTTTTTTAAATAGAAGGTTTGTATCTTACTAAAGAGGTTGCTCTGTCTAAAGGTGGTTCTTGTTATTTCTTCCATTTCCTGCAGAGTCTCCGCTGTCTTGTGTCAACAGAAGGCAAACATCTGTGACAGTATTTGGTCAGCAGAAACAGGATTTTTGAATTATGGTGTAAACTCTGTTTTAAGAGCACAGTAACTCATTTCAGAAGAAAATCCATCACAATTATAGAGCAGAGGATGATGTGTGCGTGATGGGTGTTCGACATGAGAAACATCTGTGGCACAGAGTGGCACATCGTGGAACAAGTTAAATAGTAAATCTGTTCACCCAGTGTGTGAATCAACTGACACACACACACAAACACACACCCCCACCCACACTCCCTTTCCATCCACCCTGTCATTTTAAGCAGGGGTGGTGAACTCTTTCCAGGTTTTGCTTGGACCAGCTTTTTAAAAACGTATTTATATCTTCAAACTCCAAGACGCCTAGTCATTAGACGGCCTCATATAGCAACGAGGCTGGTTCCACCCATCACAGCTTCTCTCCCACACCCCTGCCTTTCCACATCTCTCTCTCCCATCGAGGCCAACACCTTTGTGGTTTTGCCTAAACAGTGCTAGCGCAATGATATATTAAACAAGTGTATCCAAACACAACTGTTGTTCTATCATTTTTCATTCATTTGCTTGTAATTTCTTTGCAGCCGCAATATACAGTAACAAACATCTGGCTGTGTCATCATAAATCTACAACGCCTTAAACAAGCAGCCACATTGACCACGTAGCTCCTACTGAAACCCATTAAACTCCAACAACTTCACAACATGAGCTTCCCCCTTACATAGCTTTAAGGTTGTTAAAATAGAATTAAATATACAAAGATTCCAAACCGAATATTTATTTTATGGCTGTACTGTTCTGTTGAAGCTTCAGTAGGCAGACTTGTTTTGGCATCATTGGACAAAAATTCCATAATAACCTTTCAGCATATTGTAATTCAAGTGTTCTGAGAGAAAACTAGACTTCTGCTCCTCCTCATGGCTCTGTTTACAGGCTTAAAAATACCTAGCCTGTGACGGGAGACTTTGACCAATCACAGGTCATTTCAGAGAGAGAGAGAGAGAGAGAGAGAGAGGGTTCTAACTAGCCATATCAGAATATTGATTCATATTTGATCAGCGCTGCCTAGTTTGACCGTTTGGTCGGAATTCGCGAGTGATCGACAGCCTCATAGACGGCAGCTGGACGGCAGACTCCAGATCAGCTCTGACTGCTTGTTTTCCTCCGGTCTGTGAAATCTTACAGATGCCGTTAGGAGCACCGGAGGACACAGAGGAAAATGATTTTTTTTCAGATTATCTGTCGCATGCACTAAGTTTTTTTTAATCATATTTGCTCCATTTCTACCCACTGGTACTTTACGATCATAAACAGTAAATGGATTTGCATTTATATAGCACTTTTGTAGTCTTCCGACCACTCAAAGCGCCTTACACTACATGTCAGCATTCACACATTCATACACTGATGGCAGAAGCTGCCATGCAAGGTGCCAACCTGCCCATCAGGATCTAATCTAAATACTCATTCACACACCGATGGCTCAGCCTTCAGGAGCAATTTTGGGTTAAGTGTCTTGCCCAAAGACACTTCGACATGTGGACTGCAGGAGCCGGAAGCAAACCACCGACCTTCCGATTGGTGGACATCCCGCTCTACCTTTGAGCCACAGATGCCCCCTTAAAATGAAATAGTCAGTGTTTTATATTCTGATTTATTTCAGATGAACAACTGTGCTTTCATCCACTGGTTTGTTAATTTGGATGATTTCCAAAATTAAATTGAAATTCTAAATGTTTCAGGAATTAGATGCTTATGTGTGTGACTTATATCAGGCCAGGTCAGACTGCTTGACTATGAGTGGAACAGCGGAGGAAGGTGGAGTGTCGGTAGGGAGGAGAGGAGGACAGGGATCGGTTGAGGTGAAAGAGGGCAGGAGGAGGAGTGCTGGGAGGAGTCGCAGTAGTCAAAGGAGGAGGTGGAGGTAAAATTGGTGTGTAATTACCCTCTTACTGTCTTAAATTAGAGGGGAAGACAGTGCTGCCAACCTCCTGCTGGTGCCTGATGTCTGCACCAGCATCCCTCCTGCACTCCTTTCCCTTTTTACTCCTCCTCTCCTCCCTGGAGTATCGCTGAAACGATTTCTGTGAGCCAACCACGATGCTATGGGAATTCTGACAATCATTTTCATTTATGAACTGCCACAGTAGATTTCCGTTTACTGCAAGAGTTATTATGCTCCGATTGGCCGTGTGCCAAAGCAATGAGAGGATTTGGGATCTGCATCTGCATCTCAAAGAAAACAGGATGAGAAATGAAAGTGGTATTGATTTTAATGTGTTTTATTAAGTCAGTGGGGAGAGAATTCATGGTGAAGGAACAGCAAGGTATGAAATTTCCTTACAGGTTCAGGAATACAGAGCATCATTAGCAGTCAAGTGGCTGCCTGTCGAATGGATCAATATTCACTCTCCTTTTAAAGCTTCAATAGGCAACAGGTCTTTTGGCATCATTGGGCAAAAATTCCAAAATAACCTTTAAGCATATTGTAATTCAAGTGTTCTGAGAGAAAACTCAAATTCTGCACCTCCTCATAGCTCTGTTTTCAGACTTTAAAAAATCTTTGACTTTGACCAATCACAGGTCATTTCAGAGAGAGAGAGCGTTCCTATTGGCTGTGCTCCGGCTGGTGGGCGGTGCTTGGCATTTCCTCAGTAGATCGCAACAAAGCTGCCGGGTCACAAACTTTCTCATTTTACAGCTAAACAGTACACTACAAGATGATTCTAAAAACATTTGAGGAGAGAAATAGTCATTACAGTAACAGAATATTGATTCATATTTGATCAGCGCTGCCTAGTTTGACCGTTTGATCTTAGACGGCAGCCAAACGGCAGACTCCAGATCAGCTCTGACTGGTTGTTTTCCTCCTGTCTGTGAATTCTTGCAGATGCCATTAAGAGCACCGGAGGACACAGATCTTTTTCAGATTACCTGTCTCATGCACTACTGTCAGGATATAGTGACCGTTTTATAAAATATTTTTTTATAAATCATATTTGCTCCATTTCTACCCACTGCTGCTTTAATCTATGCTTTGGTCTCCACCAACACCTGATAAAAAATATCCGTCTCACCGGAAGTGCCGGCGGCGCCTGCAGAGATCGCCGGTACAATAACCTTTTATTTTGTTTTTTATAAAATGTGCCTGAATTCATGAATATTACTACTGTCATTCCTGTAATATTACGTCACAACGTCTGTTGTATTAGCCATCTGTTTACTACACGTTTATTTGCATATAGAGTGGGGAAGTGAGTACTTAAAGCTGTTTACTTGTGTTTGGATCACTCAGGATGCATGTTAATGCCGGTCTGAACAGGCTCTAAAAGCAACTCTCATGTTACACATATTGTCATTTAATACATTGTTACTTGGTAATATACAAATGCTGAGTAGGCAGGACCTGGAGAAAGCTTTTGTCAGACTCTGAGTGAGAGGCTTTGTTATTTCTCAGAAGCATAGCAGTACATATTAGTATCTGCATGTACGTATACGTATTGAACTCAAAAACAGACAGTACAAAAGCACTAACCTGGAGCGGTTCAGAGTTTTTTTGTGCAAACAACAATAGCAATACATTTCTCTTTCTCCCCCTCATTCCTCGTCCTCTACACTCTTCACACCCCCTCACACTGCAGTCTCCTTTTTTCTTTCATTTCCACACGTCCTTCCTATCACATCCACAGTTACTACTACTGATGACTGGGTATTTTTTCTTTCTTTTTGTACACACTTCAGCTTAAGACCTTCCAGTTCCAGACCTGATTGCAATTACAGCAGTGTAAATATTGGGTCTTGGCTTTATTCCCTAAGGAGACGTTTGATGAGATTATATTTTCAAATGTCTCAGTCATAATATTTCAGCAGTGGGACAACACAGCAGCAATGGCAGGACGACATGTTGAGTCATTTTCATTATCCTCTTTTTGCTACAGTGTGTGCTGCTCTGCTTCCACCAGACTGGATAATTTAGCTACACAAATATTTAAGGCATTTGAAGGCAGAAGAGATTCATTCTTCAAACTTGAACGGAGCCAAAGGACTTCAGTTTGTATTTAGCTAAAAACCAATAGACAAAAACCCTGTGTGAAAAGCAATAGGAAGAAGGGAGAAATGAGTGAAGAGCTACCAAATAAAGTCTTTATTATTATTATTATTATTATTATTATTACTATTATTGATCCTTCATTTTGAGTGTGATGAGTTGAGTCATTAAATGAGAAAGTCAAAGTTGAATCACAAATAGCGATGACGATGAGCCGCTCTCAGATTACAGGAAAACGAGCTCAGTGATGTTAAAGGATGAGGCTTGCATTGTTCTATATGTTAGTAAGCAATTACATTCATTTTTTTTGTTATTTTTCTTAGCACACATACTGCATATACAGCATAAAACCAGATAATACGAACAAAAAAGATGTGACAGGGCCACAGGCTAATACATCGGACCGCCCCTCGACTCGACTTAGGAAAACGAAAAATCCAACATGATTTATCAAAATAAAAAATATAAAAAATGAACTGAAGAGTCAGCAGACAATGATCATGTCTGGTACGACATGTTTGGTGAGGTGGCATAGTTAAACCAACAGAGAGGAAATAAGCTCTCTGATGAATTTTTAAGTTCCGTTGTTTACGTATTGTGTCATCTCAACATGTTTTCATCCCAGTTCCTCAAATACTACTTTGTCAGACACCTCGGCGTCACTTTTCGGTCGCAGTAAACACATGCTTAATGTTGTGAATTAAACAAAAACACTTGCTTAGATTTAGGCAACAAAACCTCTTCGGTTTAGGAAGAAACAACATGGTTGGGCTTCAAATTAGTACATTTTCACAGTGTGACTTGACATTGTGAACACAGGACACGCAATGAAAAACGTGAGTCTCCTGGGAAAATCGGGAGGATTGGCAAGTAGGTGCTGTATAAATGCGAGTTAATATATCTTCCATCTTCAAAAAAGTCTTGGGGAAAAAAAAGGAGTTTTGAAGAAAAGGGGGGGAGAGGGGTCTCATAATCAAGGTCAATATGGTGTATTATAAGCAGGTTAATAGGCTATGTCAATCCTGTATGCACAACTCACTAACACGTTTAAGAACCTGCACACGTACAAAATAAAATTCCAAAAGAGAGAAAAAAATGCCAGTGAAACCACAGTCTACATTCTGTCTTTCTCCACATGGCCAATCCAGAAGAGGAGGCTTTGCAGTCTGGTGGTTTTGGAGTTGTTGGAAGGCACTTTTGATGTGCTTTTTAAATTGAGCATAAAGTGGACTATTTTCTGCATTTTCAAGTAATTTGCCCAAGACTGGTCTGAAATACATAGTTTCATTTAAAATAAAAAAAACGCTGGGCAAATAGTTTTTAGCAAAGGTTACTTAACAACACATTTGATGCTCTGGTATTTACAGCAGCAGGACAGTGTACGTGGGAATGAGTCAAAATAAACTACAATGTTTGTGTTCGTGGTTATGAAGGAACATGTGACACAGTCTGGCTCGCTGATGTGTTTTTGGACAACAATGGAGCTCTATGACACATAGAGAGAATACACGATGTATGGGGCTTTGATACACATGCAGTAATTGATGGATAGATATCACTTTATTGTTGGTTGGAGTCTTTTCATTGGATTTGTTGACACTGCAAAAATATAGACTATTCCCACTTTCTGTGATGTTTGCATTTAGCATTAACCGACTGTCCACAGGCATTGTTATATAGCCTACAGTAGAGTTATCAGAGATTCTATTTTAGGGTAATGATAGCTTTTTTTTATTAGTCAATAATAGCAGACACGTGAATGTTATTAGCTGATTCACCCTCTCCCTGTCTTTCTTTCAGTTTTCCTCTTTCAAAGCCACAGTGAACTCAAGTAATGCCAAGATTTCTTGGAACAGTAAGTAATGGTGCATTGAATTCATTTTTCACACCACAGCTTATTGATATAGCAGACTGCAGCAGACCCCAACACCTTCATAAGTTATTCATGTCTACAGAATGTAAATAAAAGTGAGGTTTTACAGTAATAGCATTTCCAAGGACACCTTTTTGCTTCTTCTTTAGCCCTTCTTAGCTGAGAAGGTAGGAGGAGCCATATAGGCCAACTACTGTACTGAAGGTAGGCGACACTATGCATATGCATATTGCATGTAAGTGCATGTTTATGAAAGGTTGTCCATGATTTAAGTGCACACACACAAACACACACACACACTTTAAGCATCCTCCATGCATGTTCATCCAGTGTAGCGCTATAATCTTACTCTTCCCTGGAGTCAATGAGCGATGAGCAGTTCTAGACAACGCTGCCGTACTTCCAGGGCCAAGCAATCGGCCCGCTCCGAACAGACATGCGGTCTGAGCAGCAGACCGGCACATACGGATACTTTTGGGGTAAAGAAAACCAAAGAACCATAGAACTTCAATGTAATTTGATGTGTGTTTTAATTGTAATTTTGACAAATGTGTATGCATTCTTCTCCTGCTATGCAAACGTTTGTTTTATAAACATGTCTAATAAATAGTTTGCGACCTTGCCTGAACCTGAGCGTTCACAATATCTTAATAAATAAAGGCCGTCATGTCCCTTCAGTCTTCCCCCGTCCAACACAGTGGCCGGATATTGTTTATCCAGACATCTGTACATGTTTAATTAAATCCTGTTAGGCTAAGTGTTGTCTGTAAATGAGGCTGAGATTTAATTGGAGACGACAGCCTGGCGCTGCTATAACGTTAATGTATGACCTCCCACTCAAGCTAACGTTAGCTAGCCATGATAGTGACTGTCACCAGCATCATTTAGCCATTTACCACAGTGACAGTGAATATTCCTGTATTTTCTATATCATATTATATACTTTACAATATATGAATAATTACATATCCATTCATATTGTTGATGTTGATTAGGATATTCATCATGATGATGATATTGATGACGTTGTTGATGTTGTTAAAGATGACGAAAAACAATCTGCTTCCATACACCCTGTGCAACCTGTCGGCACCTGTGTCCGATCGGACTTGAAGCTGTTGTCGGCACTTATTCACGTTGTTCCCTCCTATCTTCATCTTTGCTTGTGTTGTACGAACTCTCAGATGTACGTCGCTTTGGACAAAAGCGTCTGCTAAATGAAATTGTAGAATTGTACTCTATCTGCCTCAAATCTCAGGGTGAACGCCTTGTTTAACCTGCTACACAACAGCTTCTCATCATTTTCTATTTTCTCTCCTGTGACAGCGAGTTTCTTTCCCCCAAAAGGGAGCGCAGCCTCGGCGATGACGCCATGCTGGTCTGGTCTATAGCTTGGAGCCATAAAGCCATGCTGGTCTGGTCTATAGCTTGGAGCCATAAAGCCATGCTGGTCTGGTCTATAGCTTGGAGCCATAAAGCCATGCTGGTCTGGTCTATAGCTTGGAGCCATAAAGCCATGCTGGTCTGGTCTATAGCTTGGAGCCATAAAGCTCCTCTATTATATCTTTTTTAGGACATGACAGGGAAAGAAATCGGAGATCAGCGTTTTTGGATTTATTGTTGGTGCAGCCAACTACACAGCAACTCTTTGGTATAATTACCATTACCGGTTTGTCTAGAGTAGAAGTTTGGAGACGTGTTTCCACTTCTTCTGTTGAATCTGTTCCCGTCTAAGTGGGACACGGGATGGTTTTCCCCCAAAAGGGGGGCGTGGTCATGCGAGCCTACTTTGGATGACGTATTGACTGTCTGATGTATACCGGTAGCCAAGCAATTGTCCCGTTCCGAACGGCCACGCCCCTAACGGGCACTGCACTAATTCTGTATAATTTAAGTTTAGTTTTAGGACTTTAGTGTTTTGGCTAACGAATATAAAACCGGTATTTACTACAATCATCAGACAATTTTATAACGTTTATACAGTGTCTTTATTTGAATACATAATAACTACTGTTAAATGACACCCCACACCAAACAGTAATGAAAGAGTTGTGACTCTCCTCAGTGGCTTCTGACTGTTTGATTTTTGACAAAACTACAATTCTAAAGCTGCATTAATGACCTGCAGAGGCTGACATTTTAATTATCACACCTAACAAATGTGACATTTTTGGACATAACAAATAGCATACTGATTATTAGACATGTTAGACATGGTAATTTTGATTAGTAGTGAGATATTCGACAACTATTTAATGGATTGTCACAAAATTGAGTATAGATACCCACGATGCCCAGAGGATGAATCGCCAAAATCAGTAGGAAATTTGCAAATTTAGTTTAAATATGGGGCCCCTTTCACCAAACAATCAAAACACGGAAGCAATTAAGGCAAACATACTCGTGATCCATGATTCGAGAGCCCTGTAAGACTCGCAAATTCATCGATTTGCGATCATTCAAATGAAATGGCCAGGGGTGGCCAGTGTTTCAAGGTTCAAAGGAAACCATCCAAAAATTGAGATAAGTTGTGAGACACCTCCTGTACGCAAAATTACCAACCAGTACCAGTCTATACTTCCTGAATCGGTGTGTGGACAGGGCACTCTCCTCTGCAGCAGCCTGCGATTTAAGCTGATAAGCCTGGCTTATTTTTACATGAAAGCCCGGCCTGGTGCAGCTTTAAGGAAGATGGGCTGACAGCTCGTTGCAGTCTGGTAGTCATGTATTTGATACAAGCAGCGAAGTAATAATGGCTGTGTGTATCAGATGGACTCTTTAATGGGACCATTACATATTTATGGGTATGGTGTGATGATGTGAAAAGGTGAAGCTGTCAAGCTATCATCATGATTCTGCCTTGGAGACAAAACCGGATGGACTTCCTGGCAATAAGCAGGAGGAAGCGCTGTAAGTGGTCAGTAAAGCATCAGCATTCAGTGACCATGCACTTAAAGCTTCAGTCGGTAGAAATGGAGTAAATATGATTAAAAAAAGTTAATTTTATAAAACGGTCACTATATCCTGACAGTAGTGCATGAGACAGGTAATCTGAAAGAAATCATGTTCCTCTGTGTCCTCTGGTGCTCCTAATGGCATCTGCAAGATTTCACAGACCGGAGGAGAACAATCAGATCTGATCTGGAGTCTGCCGTCCAGCTGCCGTCTCTGAGAGCCGGCTGCCAATTGCTTGCGAACTCCAATCAAACGGTAAAACTAGGCAGCGCTGATCAAATATGAATCAATATTCTGTTACTGTAATGCCTATTTCTCTCCTCAAATGTTTTCAGAAACATCTTGTAGTGTACTGTTTAGCTGTACAATGAGAACGTTTGTGACCCGGCAGCCATGTTGAAATCTGCCGAGGAAATGCCAAGCACCGCCCACCAGCCGGAGCACAGCCAATAGGAACGCTTTCTCTCTGAAATGACCTGATTGGTCAAAGTTTTAAAAAAAATGTAAAGCCTGAAAACAGAGCCATGAGGAGGTGCAGAAGTCTAGTTTTCTTTCAGAACACTTGAATTACAATATGCTGAAAAGATATTATGGAATTTTTGCCCCTATGATGCCAAAAACTTGTTGCCTACTGCAACTTTAAACAGAGTAAAGTCTTCATATGAAGTGATACTAATTTTAAACTTTTTAAACCCACGGGTTTGGCCTTCAGGCTCAGCTCCTGCAACAACCACTCTCTCTATCGTATTTTCTGAGCCTTAAAGTGGCAGTAGGCAGTTTATTTTTTGTATCATTGGGCAAAAATTCCATACTAACCTTTCAGCATATTGTAATTCAAGTGTTCTGAGAGAAAACTAGACTTCTGCACCTCCTCATGGCTCTGTTTTCAGGCTTTAGAAAATCTAGCCTTTGACGGGAGACTCCAGATCAGCTCTTACTGCTTGTTTTACTCCGGTCTGTGAAATCTTGCAGATGCCGTTAGGGGCACCGGAGGACACAGAGGAACATGATTTTTTTCACATTACCTGTTTCATGTACTACTGTCGTTTTATAAAAATAACTTTTTTAATCATATTTGCTCCAATCTCGCCTACTTCAGCTTTAATCCGCTGGATAGCTGAGGTCATGTTTGGAGATAGTCCGTCTCTCTATCTGCAGTCTTTCCTGGGCTAAAACAAGAGAAGATGCTGCTGCTTGCTTTTCTAGCAATGAGGAAACAAGCTGAACCTGTGAAAGGGAAAACAAGAAAGGGGCAGTTGGGTTAAGAACCAGTTCAAATGATTCCAGTAGAGTCGATGTTATGTAGTCTGTCTTGCTCTCTCCTGTCTGGCTTTGAATCTAATTCTGCAGATTCAAAGTCTACAGCCATGCTTAGGCGCAGTAGCGCTTTGTGCTGAATGACAATACTAACATGCTGATGTTTATATATGATGGTAATGTGTCACATCTTAGTTTAGCATGCTAACATTTGCTAAGTACAGCTGAAGCTGACGGAAATATCATTATTTTTGCAGGAATTTGGTCGTAGACCAAAGTATAGGACAGATTGCTCGATGGTGGTAGATTAGGGTGACCATTGGTTCAAACCCCCAAACCGGGACCCTTAAGTCAACTGCACGTTCATGCATGTGCATGTGTATGCACTCATGCACCATAGGCGTGCTATTGTATATTGCTGTCTGGCCTTAATATGATCTTTTATATCTGCATTTCAACTGTATACTCTTGCAGTGTGTACAGAACGCAGCATTTTCGTTTTCCGGGTACTTTACGAAGGAAGTAGTGAAATAGTGAGCCTCTTGGAGCTCTTTAGAAAAGACCTATTTTCTTTTCAGCATGATAACTAACTAAGGGTCACAATATCTTCAAACCCCCAAACCAGGACACTTAAGTGTACTGCACGTTCATGCACGCTTTTTCACACACGCACGCACTAATATGCACGCACCATTGGCGTTTTCATCAGGATAGTTAACTTGGTGCACCTATGGTACATTTGAGCACGGAGTGAGATCAGAAAGAAGGCATTATTATAGGGGGGTGCATTAGAGGCTGTGACAGTCATGACTTATCACATTCACTACTTTCTCCCTCTCTCAAAACGATGTTTGATGTGCACATAAGCTCGGAGGGCTCTGTGTGCCGTGGTCGTGCGTAATTGTGGCTTGACCGTGCGCAGCATCATTCTCTATAGAGACTGCAGCGGCGCGCTGTGCTGGCTCTCTGTATACTTATCTCATGCGCACAAATTCATTAATGAGTGGAACATGATAAACGCCTATATAAGTATAATAATATTATTTTAATTGTGGTGAAAACCGGGACAATTTGTTAGTGACTGTCGAAAACCAGGAAATTTGAGTGTTTTACAGATATGTGTCTGGACTCGGGACATGTCAGCTTGAAAAAGGGACAGTCCCGGACAAACTGGTCACCGTAAGCTAACTATTAGCGTACTGACTAGAATCTTAACAA
Source organism: Helicolenus hilgendorfi (assembly GCA_916700815.1). NCBI lineage: Eukaryota > Metazoa > Chordata > Actinopteri > Perciformes > Sebastidae > Helicolenus > Helicolenus hilgendorfi. Next base: position 1,331 of record CAKALG010034671.1, on the reverse strand, counting down.
CAGCCTTGACAACGGCACATTGATCGACACACATACAGACAGATCAGTGCTGATTTCATTCAATTTATATTGGGTTAGGTAATAATGAGTGGGACAAAACATGATTAACGTCTCTGTAAGCGATGAAAACAAGTATTATATTATTATTATTTTGTTTGTGGTGAAAACTGTGACTGTGTGGTAGTGAATGTTGAAAACCGGCACATTGAAGTGCTTTACAAATATTTGTCATGACTCGGGACAATCCCGGACAAACCGGGATGTCTGGTCACCGTATATGCAAGATGAAAAGTCAGAGGGTCACCAATGTTATTACAGTTCATTTTACGGAGAAAATGGATATTGGTAGCACACGTATGGCATCCCATCCAGTAGTTGTTGGATCTCTAAGGATTGATTCAGTTTAGGACTCATCAGTTGTAAATCACCTATAGCTCAGATATTCAATCCAATGTTGCATTTCTACATCAGTTACTGCATTTTACACTCGCTGTTCATTTCTACAGAAGGGGACTGAGTTGCAGCATGAAAGAGAGGATCTGACGATGAAAATTATGACTCTGAAGGTTACCAAAATGTTACATTGTCCCAGCATATCATTACAGAACATGTAGAGCCTGCCCAGCCTATTTTCCCTGTACCAGAAACATGAAATCAGGCTGACCACATACACGGTAAAGAGTAGACCATTAAGGTTTGTCCTGTGCCAGCCGGCTGCTGTTTGACTTCTTTAAATCTGTAGAGCAGCAGGTCTGTCATTATGTGAGCAGGGCTTTGGGTGTGTCTGAGAGGCAGCCAGCCAGAAACTGGAAACCAGGCCACAGCAGCAGAAACATCTGTCCCCCTGACTTCAGTGTGAGATTACACTGCCCCCTACTGGGTGCAACCGAAACTACTACAAACTGTTCACATAGTGTTTACTGTACTCAAAGTGGAATCTACTTAACAGTCTGAACAGCCTCCCATTCAAGTTAAAGTAAATGACTGAAATAACTGCAAACTCTGTACTGCCTTTTGTATGGCACTATGGCTATTCTATATTTGTCATTTCAATTTATTTCATTACAATAAACAACTGACAGATGTAGGCTACATTTTCTACAGTTAAATCTGAAACTTGTGTGCGTATCACAGCAGAATAAATAGTATGGTTCACATGATCTGCAACAACCTCAGCTGCTGCTGACTTGGTCAAAACTGCAAAACTGAAAAGAAAAGAAAATCCCAAACATTCGAATTTTGGGAATCGACCTGCAGGCTAGATAGTCTGGAGAATGCTGTACGTCCTCCTCTGCGTGGTCCGCTCCGAGGCACAGGAAGCATGCATCGCG
>CAKALG010034664.1:0-10035 GCA_916700815.1 Helicolenus hilgendorfi | reverse complement strand
TTATTTTTTGTTTGTATGTTTTATTTATGTTGCTATCAGATTTAATTAATTTATATGTGTAAATGTAATTGTTTATGAAATTAACTCTGCTTATTCAATGGTGCAGTGATATTGTTATAGGGATGGGGGACGGGTATAATTTGTTTATACAATTATTTATTGGATTTTGTACAGAATACCAATAAAAATACTTTGAGCAAAAAAAAAAAAAACCTCAGTGTTTAAACAATATAATATGGTTTACATTTGAAGGTGAAGTAAAATCACCATTTTTTTCTAATGAAATTCTGTTAAATTCATACCTTGGGTGGCTGAGGAGAGTGTCAGAGACCATCCAAAGACACCAAGTACAACCACAGCAAACCTCACAGCGTTGACACTCTTTAAACACACACAAGACATCCATTAATATCCAAACATGTCCTATCCATCTCTGAACACGCAGGTCACATCAGAGACCAAATTATGTTAAAAGTTATAAAAGAAAACAGCTGTTCTTACCATTTTGATGTTGTTTTGTCGTTCCTCGATGTTGTAAACTCAGTCCCACTTGCTAATGCCCCGTGCCCAGTCCTCTTCCCTCCTAGCACGGGCCATGACGTCAGCTCTTCAACGGATGCTCTGACAATAGGCCCGGTGTGTGAGTGCTGGGTGACACTGTCCTTTTTACATGTGACTGATGTAAACACACGTCATTTCACCTATGAGTGTTGCACATTGGCAAGAACAATCTGTGATAGCAGATGTCAGCTGTGAGAGATTTCTGCAGTTTAGCCTGATCCACATTTTTCTATGCATGCCTACAAACACATATTGTCTACAAAATGACCTTACCCTTCAATAGTTCAATAAATAGTTATTCCCGAAGTGATAATTCACAGAAAAGGAGAAAAGTCTATCTCGTCATTGAGGCCGCAGTGTTTTGTTGCTTTTAGTTGTACGATCCAAAAGGTCTCTCGTTGGAGTCATCTTTTTAGGCGGTCGCCTCCACTGATGTCCTTTTCAACAACTTCTAACACTATGACTTTCAGGGTGTTAGGGTTGCCATGTCCCATTTGCTCATAATGTAATACCATAGCATATTCAATGTGCAGATGAAACAATTATTACCATGTAAAATAAAGGCATTTTAATTTTGTTCAAACTCTACAGTGTGGCTTAGATCATTTTGAAAGAGATTTGCATTCTGCACTTTATTGAGAATATATTCCACCCATGCAACGAGCCCTTCACAAGATGAAATAAGAACATATAATTTCACTTACTGCTAGTGGTATCTAGCCATGCAGATACTTTTTTTTTTACTTTTATGTGCCAGTGTTTTGAGATGATTGACAATAGAAACACTCAAAAATTGAAACATAACATTGGAAAAACTGTTTTTATAAAAACTATTTAACAGTCAGAAGGGACTATGATAAATAAATAAATAAATATGCAAATGTGCATTATTTCATGAGCATGATGGGCTTCAAATATCTGTATTTGTTTAAATCAATGTCATATCTCAGGGCAACACATGTCTAACAGTGATCACTTAATCATGACAGAGTGGGAAAAATAACAGAAACGCCAGCAATCGATTAACTATAAACAGATCTCATCTGATGGTCATTTCAAGGATACATCAGGTTTATGCTGTGCGACCCGACTGGCACGAGATTTTTGAAGCAAAAACTAATGTTGATATTTATTTTAAAATTCAATAATGACATATCAGTTGATATTTTAACATTAAAAAAAACAGAAAAGAAACGTGACGGAGATAAACCACTTTCTGTAATGGTTACACTTTCTTCTTACTTATTTGTTGACATATAAACCAATACTGAAATATCTGCAAATCAGCCAATGTAGTGGCCTGGATGATTCATCAGTCGAGCTCTGATACAGATATCAGGCCTGCTTTATTGAAGAATTGATTATGTGTTTTCAAGAAAACACAACTTAAAGAGGTATTAAGAGGATAGACAGTTGTCGTATGATCTGCAATCATTGGAAACGATTGGAAAAGTATGCAATACGTCAGGAAGAAAAAGAAACGTGAAACAATCCTTATGAAAACTGACTCAAAAACAGTTTTTGGGACATTTTGTTTGTAACAAACTGCACACTCAAAAATAGGCATCAAGTCAAAAAACAAATTAGCTTCACCAAATTAGCATTTATTGTAGGGCTCATGTCATGGATTGTACCGCAGAGCTGTTATTGGAAAACCATTTGATTCCCATTCACGGGTTTCTAATGAGCAGCAGTACAGACGTCATCATACTTGGTATCTCTTTAATGATAATGTAGTGTCACAAAAACAACAAACCAACTCAAAGTTCACGGTTTAATGGGGACAAATGAAAACTGAACCAGGCATTTATGTTATCAACATATCTACATTTAATACAGTTTCTCAAGCTCTAGGATTTCTCAAGAAAAGAAAAGAAACCTATTTTGTCAAGAAATAAAATCTGAGATACACAAGCAAATTATTTACACTGCCTGCACCCCGACATGAACCACCGACAGGCCTAATTCACCACAGACACACATTCGGCTGGAAAACCTGTAAACTAATAGCACTGAAATTAAAATGTTTTTTTTTTTTTTAGGGAGAATGCTAGTGAACCAGCACCCAAACACTTGGACCGAGGTAATGGAGGAGATAAAGATGGTCGTTAAATTTCCAGCATTTCTAACGCGGAGGAGATTGGTACAGTGATGCTAGCGAACCTCAAATCCCTGCAACAAGACACCTTAAACTCAGTCTCACACCGGTTCACATAAGCTGCAACAATTGTGCATAAAATGAACAGCAAAAAAGTGAGAGCGATGACAACCATCCTCTTGCTTTTGCAAAGGAAAACAAAATTCACTTCATGCGTGATGTGAGCGTCCACTGCCATTCCAGGCAAACAGCACGAGCCAAACACAACGTCCAAGCACATTTTTTTGTTTTTATGAACGACACAGACAGCACAGACCGTTCTCCAAAAGCAGGGTTTTTTTTTTTTTTTTAGCATCAACTCGAACAGCTGATGTCCTCTATCAATATTCAAACATTTTCAATTAATATCCAGCAATGTGAAAACTTTTTTTTTTGTATGCAGCGGTCGTTTCCATTCATTTTCTGCATCCAGTTCAAGGCCGCTTTTCATGAAAAACCTTGTATTGTCCTGATAAAAAACATTTTTGAATTACTGTAGGTCAAGCCTAAACCTAAAGAGTATATTATGCATACATTCAACTTATTTAAATTGTCTGTAATGGGCTGTGATTGATATGCAAAGAATAAAACCCTCAAAATCTACTTAAAATCCTACAGTATGGTGACATGGGTGGGTTTGTTTGGAGCGCCACCTGGAGGCGGAGAAGGGACTTGATTTTCCTACGACTATTTTTCAGTTATCATCATGTAAAACTTGCATACAAACTACTAGTCACCCTCGTTGAGAACAGGTTTTTGGCATTTTAGGTACCACTTCAGCTAATATACATTAAGAAGTGGGCTCCGATGTGTAATGAAAAAATGCCTAAGAAATACTGGAGTAAATGCCAAATAAAAGGCCAATGTCTTTATGTATTCAACCACCATGTGTAATATTTTTAATATTGGTGGTTTCTGTGAAACACTGGAGTGCAATGCTGATGCTTTCCAAGGATTGTGGCACTCAGAGAGAAAGAGAGGCAGAGTAGAGAGGGAGCAAACAGAGACCTGAGAACGTGGCCCCTTATTTTTGAGTAAAGAAGGGAGAGACTTGATACAGCATGACAGAAAGGAAGAGGAGAAAGAGCAGAATGAAAGGGGTTTTAAAGGGAGCAGCAGGCCATGAACGCCGAGCCTCAGAAGGTTGGAGCGGGGAGTTTTACAGCAAAGATAAAATGTGGGGAGGGAAGAGGCAGACCGAGATACATGGCTCCCATTTGGTAGTCCATATAGTGTGGCTTTTCCCGCTTGTGTAAAGTACTTATCCAGGCAAGGGGGTGATCTGTTCTCTACAGTCTTGTGTTGTCCAGGCTTTATGTGGAGTATTGGGGGGTATGATGGAGAGATGGGAGGGTCCCTTCAGTAGTCCTCCACCCAGCCGTTCTCCTGGATAAAGGCATCGATCACTTCCTTCATGGCCAGGTTCGGGATCAGCTGGTCCTGGGTCAGGGGACTCCTGGTGACTGGGTCGAAATGACCCACTCGCTGCACGGAGAGCAGGTTAAATGCTAGTGTTAGCATCTGTTGTTGAAGCTTATAAATAATATATGCATATAAAACCATTTTATTTGGGGTACAAGAGCGCCGGGCTGTGAAGCAAATTTTCTTTAAGGCCAAACGTCGGTACTACAATTTCCGTGTCCGTCACGTGATGCCATTGGGTCCAAAAAGACTTTCCCATAGACTTACATTTGGAAAGAGACGTCCGTAACTCAGCAGATCATTTTTTTTTAGGTAAATCAACTTCCCAGTACGAACACTTGAAAAACCCTCATTCAAATCATTAGGTCCTAAAAGTTGTAAAATGCACTGATAGCTGAAACCAGAGTTTTTTCCATCCCTCCGTTCATGTGAATGAGACCCAGACCGAGGCTGGAGTGAGGGCTGGGAGGCGGAGTTAAAAGAAAACGCTAGTGTGCTTGCTCTACGAGCCCAATGGATGCGGAAGATTGCCAAATGATGTGGGTATTTTATCACTCAGCAGTCGGGCCATTTTGGCTTCATGCACCACTGAGCAACTCTCATAGGAATGTACAGGAGCTTGCCTACAACGCTGTATCCAATTCTCTTTATACATCCGTGGGTACAACGAAACCTACAATACAATGTTTCATTTATCCTCCCAAAGTAACCAGTGAACCAGAGTGTGTAAACAAATATCATATGGGCTCACAAAAATAAGGGGGAAAATAAAGATTTGAATCTGATCAGCAACTGAATACCTCATTTTGAAATCTAACCACTAGCACTGAAATATTTTACTTTGAAAAACATCGATATCAAAGTATGTTTAGATTAGTTGTTAAAAACGTTCTAACTTCAAGTTGTGCATTTTCAAAACCAGGATCACATGATCATACTACCTTGGAGGAAGCAAAACAATGTTGTCTTCATTTCTATGGTTGTGTCTAACGCTTGGGTTCAGACTGTGGAGTCGGAAACATCTACAATGTCCTCATCTTATCTTAACCTCCAGACAATAAGAGACTCCTCACATAAGGCATACCAAGTGTGAAGGACTCTGAGGCGTTTAAAATACCAAACAGAAGACAATGAACAAATAATACATTCATGATGACGTTCAAATGGCTTCATGTCTGACAATTTCCCCAGACAGGTGGTTTTCAAAGTAAAATACTTTGGTGGTATTTAAGGTTCAACTTGAAATATTCAGTTGTGATACATTTTCAAATGTAGGTATTCAGTTGACTCAAACCTTTATGGCCATTATTTGTTTCCATACAAGACATTTGTTAAATAGATAAACCTAAATAAAGACGTAGTCTAAATGCAGCTCATACAAACCACTTTAAATTAACTTTACGTGAAAAAGACAGAATTGTGTTAAAATGAGAGCGAGATCGCAGGATTCTGTACAAGATATTGAGAGAAACCCCCAAAAGCTTATCAGAAGCCAAAGTAAAGACATAACAAGACAGCGTTTCTTGCTTAAATCATGGCTAGTTATTGTTGTTCTTTGCTGTGAGTTTTCTGCACAGACTTATTTGGCCCACTACTATATTCAGTTCATGTCAGGGGATGGAAATTAGAACCAGCCAAATGCTGGTAAAATATGCAAGTGGCTGCTAGATGTGCTTTATTCACCAGCCAAAAGAACAATGGTAATCTATTGAGTGGCAGGAGGACAAAAAAGTTACTTAATCAGTGGTTATAATAAAAAAAAAAAAGAAAAGAAAAAAAGGTAAACTCTGCATGCAGCCGACGATGGTTTTACCTGTAGGTGCTCTTCAATGTCCTTGCGATCATATGTGATCCCACTGGGTGTGATGCAGGGCTCCCTCATCAGCTCAAAACTGATCTTCCCACACAGGTAATCTGGGATCTCCCGCTTCTGAACAGACGACAAAACGCAGCAAGAGTCACGCTGATGCGATGCCAAGAGATATATGAATATAATATCACCATAACAGTGCGATATAGCTTGGATCTTGACTTACGGGGTTCGTTACAGTTTAATGACAGCTGCTGATTGTGCAATACTATCCACATTAATGTCCTCTGAAACCACATCACCTAGTCCAACTATTAGATGAGATATTATATGAACCAAAGCTCATGCTAAAAATATCATCAAATTGTTGAAATAAAGGTAATATAAAATGAAAATTCTTTCATCAGGATTTCCTAGTTCTATACTGAACTAACCCCGGCCTTCACACCTTCAGACACATAAAAGACAAACACCCTGTTGGCAGTCAGTGTGGTGTCATTTCAACTGACAATTACATGACAACTACCTCGGTTCAGTCAACAACTATCTATAGCAGCAAAGATAATTAAACACTACAAGCCCTGGTAAACAAATAGTGATGGTTACCATAGAAACAGCTTGAGATGGAAATAGGACATAACTGTCTGTCTTTAGTGTAGGTTCATTTTTTTAGACAAGAATTGATGATAACAGATCCTTTAATTATACAACGCAGGAAGAATGTCCACATGCTGAAAACAACAAATCTGAAATGTAACGGCACACAGATCTGAAAGTGTGCTCGAGTCTATTTCTCTTGTTGCTATGTCAACGATCAAAGAAGAATGGTGTGAAGTAGGTGTGTGCTGTTAGCAAAGATGCATTTGTGTGGGTGACTGTGATCAGTGCGTGTCTGTCTGTTTGTTAGTTAGCCCTGTAATGGAATGATGGTGACCTATCCAGGATGTTTCCCTGCTTTTTGCCCAAACGCATCCTAGTATAAACTCCATAAACTCCTCCTATAATTAGAATAAGAGGGTATGGGGAAATGACTGACTGAATGAATACCATTCTAATCGATTACATGCTCAGTTGATAGTAATAATAATGACTTCATTTTCATACTCACTTTTCTTTTCTCATCCACTTGAGAGAAGAGCTCATCCATGTCCATTCGATACTTGTCCTAAGTAGGTCACATTTCCATGTTACCAGACATATTCACGATGGAATACATAATTAGTATATTTGTTCATTAAAAGCATGATAAACAAATAAGTCCAAGACATATATATAACGTACATGTTTTGATGCAATCTTGGCAGAATCCCCTCCATTCTGATTGTCGTCCTGTTTCTCTTTGTATTCTTCAAGTTCTCTGCATAAATACAAAGTTATTATAAATAACATCTCCGCTCAGAACAAAATAATAATGATACCCACATGACAGACTAGGGATTTGTGTGATAATCCAGTGATTATCAGGCTGGATATTTGACTGGCGCCCCACAGTCTCACCTTTCCTTCTCAGCCAGTATGAGTTTAGTCAGATAGGCGTGTAGCTCATTCTCCTGGTTGATGCGCTTCTCCTCGATGCTATTCCAACGTTTTTTCTTTGCGATGCGCAAGGCGCTGGGGATGTCATCTCCAAAATTCAATCTCTGTTCTTTAGCCAGGTTATAAGCTGTAGAAAAACATCATGACATCAACCCTGGTTTACCACTTGAGTGTTTTCTTTCCTTCTGACATCTCTTGTTCCATAGACAACGTAGCAACGATTTAGATATATAAAACTCCCCATACCTTTCACTGTTGAATATTATTGCTCCAATGATAGAAACCCTGACAAAGCATACTGTAAGAAATCCCTGCAAACATATGCTGTGCCCATAAAGTGCCTCAGAGTAAAAGAGCTGATAAAAGAGCCACTAGAGTTTAAAAAGAAAGTCTTAAAGGTCCCATATCATGCTCATTTTCAGGTTCATACTTGTATTTTGTGTTTCTACTAGAACATGTTTGCATGCTGTAATGTTCAAAAAATCCTTTATTTTCCTCATACTGTCTGCCTGAATATACCTGTATTTACCCTCTGTCTGAAATGCTCCGTTTTAGCGGATTTTGACGGAATGGCAACAGAATTGCATTGCTAGGCAACAGCTTGGGTCCATGTGCACTTCCTGTCAGCTGATGACATTCACATACACTGCAACCAGGAAATAAACTGGGACACATTTAGGAATGTTTACGTTTAAAATTACGTCAATGGTCTAAATATTGTATATTCGTGACATCACGAATGGGCCGAAATCCTGACGGCTTGTTTCAAATGTAGAGTTTCTGAATACGGGCTGTGTGTTTTTCCCTGTGGATTGAGCGTTTCGATATTTTCACAGTATTTATGTAGGACTTAAACCTGCTTTATTATTAAAAAAAAACATGAAAATCTCACTTTTTTATAATATGGGACCTTTAAATATAAATGAGGAAACACACAAGTAACACTGTGCAGAATATGAGCAAGCTGCTTCCACACACCACCCTGTAAAACGTTGCAAAAGTTTCACCATTTTACAGTAGTTTTGCTCTGACCTTTCTGCAGGTTGCCGATGGCCTCATCGTAATTCTCCAGCTCCAGGTGACACTGACCCAGGAAAAAGTGGGCCTTTACTGACTGGCTGTCCAGCTCCAGTGCATGCTTACAATCTGCCAGAGCCTTGTCATGCTGCTGCAGCTTCACATGGCAGAGAGCCCTGTTGGTGTAGTACACTGCCACCGATGGATTACGGTTCTGGGAGACACAACGGGACATACCAGACAATAAAACATGCACTGTATAATATCATGGCACTGTTAGACTTTCACATCCACTCTTTAACAAAGGATGATGCTGTTTTAGATGTTTAGATCATTCTCACCATTAGTATCACAGTATAATAGTCATGCATTATATTTATGACTAAAATACATATACTGGAAATTAAGTTTTTAACTGACTACTGAAAATTCAGACCACATAAATTCATAAAGGTGGTGATGACTTCAGGTCAGTCTTCACTTGGATGAATAATAGAACAAACTTGATGAGCCTCAAGTTTAATACAACATAAATCTGATATCAGAGAAGATCTTGGTAGAGCGTGAATAGACGCAGTCATACCAAGAACTTAAAGTAACATAGGAGTCACTCAGCCTTATACAAGATCTCCCACGTCAACCAGGATCACATGATCACACTACCTTAGAGGAAGCTAAACAATGTTGTGTTCATTTCTATGGTTGTGTCTAACGCTTGGGTTCACACTGTGGAGTCAGGAACATCTACAATGTCCTCATCTTATCTTAACCTCAAGACACTCAGAGACTCCTCACATAAGGCATACCAAGTGTGAAGGACTCTAAGGCCTTTTAAAATACCAAACTGTTAAATAGATAAACCTAAATACAGGCAGTCTAAATGCAGTTCACATAAACCACTTTGAATTAACTTTACATGAAAATGACCGAATTGTGTTAAAATGAGAGTGAGATCGCAGGATTCTGTACAAGATATTGAGAGAAACCCCCAAAAAGCTCATCAAAGCCGAAGTAAATAAATAACAAGACAGCGTTTCTTGCTTACATTGTGGCTAGTTATTGTTGTTCTTTGCTGTGAGTTTTCTGCACAGACTTATTTGGCCCACTACTATATTCCTCATCATCCAAAGGCCACCTAACTTGGTAGCTTCAAATGTTCATGTCAGGGGTGGAAATTAGCACCAGCCAAATGCTGATGAAATATGCAAGTGGCTGCTAGATTTACTTCAACCAGGATCACATGACCACACTACCTTGGAGGAAGCTAAACAATGTTGTCTTCATTCCTATGGTTGTGTCTAACGCTTGGGTTCAGACTGTGGAGTCAGGAACATCTATCATCTTTATCTTAACCCCCAGACACTCAGAGACTCCTCACATAAAGCATACCAAGAGTGAAGGACTCTGAGGCCTTTTAAAATACCAAAACAGAGGACAATGACCAAATAGACAATGACTGGTTACTCACAATAGCTTTGCTGTAACACGTAGCAGCCTCCTGGTACTTGCGGCAGAGGAACAGCCGGTTCCCCTGCTCCTTCAGCTCCTGCGC
>CAKALG010034661.1:0-13699 GCA_916700815.1 Helicolenus hilgendorfi | reverse complement strand
ATGATATTAATATTTCATTTTTTAAATATCAAGGTTATCGTCAATACCTCAACACCCCTGAAGTTTAGTAGGTGTTTGTTTTTTTGCTGTATATAGCTACCTGGAAAATATATATTTAAATATATAATTTTATGAAATTTCAAAACAATGATGGAAAGTGACCCAAAATGTGAGAAAATGATGCTGTGGGAAAATTATTAAAACCTGAGCTCAGACCTCCCAATGACTGGTGTGCACAAAACATGCGTTAGCAGCCTGGCAGCGTGCATAAACATGTAATTACTGAAGATACCCAAAAGAGCAATTATACAGGGACAAGAACACAACCTTACCAAGGCTGTTTTGGTTCAAGAATCAATAATTAAAAGTGACAGTAAATAAATGGGATTGCAAAACCAGCTATCGGAGAATAAAAAACAACCACCTGTTGACAGAGATTTACTAATAATTTACCACCACTGGCGCCTGCTTTGCTCCTGCCCACCACGAATGCCCAATCCCAGGAGCTGTTGATTTATCAACCCTGTCTGTATGAACATAACAGTGAGTGATATAATAACCAAATCATCAATATTATCTCCATTTTAAGAGTTGTGTTCTTTTTCTGTTAAGTAAAGGCAAATCAAACCTAAATAATTTACCAGAGTTGGCTTCAGTAACGACGGGCCGAGGGTTTCCAAACCTTGCACGTTAAGCTTAGATTGTATAATAATGCATTGTGTGGATATTAGAAAGAAAAGCCGAAATGGTCCCAGACATCTTAACTGGAATCTTAACGTCTGACTTAGTCAGCACACTGATGACCAAACTAAATAGGCCTGCACTCACTTTCCTTTCCTTTCCTAGAGCTGATATTTTCACAGCTGCAGCATGAAGAAAACTATTATGTGAACTGTAGAGCGAGGTCTGAAAAGTGAACAGTCCTCGGCACGCTGGTGTCATGTTTGTTCTCATTTCAAGGTGAGCTTCAGATGGAAGTCGCCGATTTGTCTGTGACACGCTGGTGGTGGGGGGAGAGGGGGTTATTCAAGGTAATCCTTGACTGAGGTGAATCCTATAGGCTTCTTTCCAAACTAAAATACTGGTATGGTTATAATATTTATATAGGAACTAAAAACGTTTGGCTATGATATACAACATGAACTGTAAACGTGTCATTACTTTTAGTTTTGGATTTACTCAATTTATGTCTCATGGTATGGCTATAATATTCATATAGGCCTTATAGACTATTATTCCTATGGGCACATTTAAAGGTGCTATTGATAACATTCAGCTACTAAATGTCTCATTCTCCCCCGTTCCATTGCATTTACTTCACAAGAAAATCTAGCCCGTGACGGGAGACTTTTGCCAATCACAGGTCATTTCAGAGAAAGAGCGTTCCTATTGGATGTTCATTCAACAGATGCAGCTGTGGATCACTCGCGGACTCTGATCAAACGGTCAAACTAGGCAGCGCTGATCAAATATGAATCAATATTCTCTTACTGTAATATATATATAAAATGAGAAAGTTTGCTCTGGCTGGTGGGCGGTGCTTGGTATTTCCTCAACTGATCTAAACATGGCTGCCGGGTCACAAACTTTCTCATTTTACAGCTAAGCAGTACACTACAAGATGTTTCTGAAAACATTTAAGGTGAGAAATAGGTATTATATTAACAGAATATTGATTTATATTTGATCAGCGCTGCCTATTTTGACCGTTTGATCAGAGTTTGGGAGTGATTGACAGCTGCTCAGAGACGGCAGACTCCAGCTCGGCTCTGATTGGTTGTTTTCCTCCGGTCTGTGAAGATGCCGTCAGTAGCACCAGAGGACACAGACGCACATGATTTTTTTTCAGATTAGCTGTCTCATGCACTACTGTCAGGATATAGTGAACGTTTTATAAAAAAAAATTTTTTTAATCATATTTGCTCAATTTCTACCCACTGCTGCTTTAATAAATGTGCCGCATTCTAATGAAAAACAAACTCCAGTGTTTTGATGAAAAAGAAGATTGTTTTAGTATGTTTGGAGATTTTGTTATACAAAACATGCTTGATTTGACTCTGACTTGCTTGTCACTTGGTGGTTTTACCTGCAATATCCCAGTTTCATAATTGCACTTCACTGTAATATATACAGATGTTTATAAGAAATGGTGATGTGTGATATTAACCGCGGATGGAGATTGACAAATTATAAAATCGGTATAAATTATAATTGGATGTAATGACAATGAAAACGGTGTGCGTAATTGCAGACAAAACATATTTTCTATGTTGCCTCATAATGTTGTCTGTGTGCAGCAAAAAAACGTCAGCAGGATGTAATGTTGTGAGGTTGGTTTGGGGTTCCTGTCAAGCTATTCCTGTATTGCACATGATTTTTTTCAATTTACTTGTCTCATGCACTACTGTCAGGATTTAGTGACCTTTTTATAAAAATAACTTTTTTTAATCATATTTGCTCCAATTCTACCCACTGCTGCTTTAAGTAAATCCATCAAATAAAGTCCATAGTGCATTTTATTCCTTTAAGAAAATATAGTGAAGTAGCAGCACAAAAAGGATAAACAAGTACCTCACAACTGAAAGTTAGTACTTGGAAGAAAATGTAAATGGGTACTTCCCCCCCACTGACAGTGACCTTATTTCAACTACATTGTTGAAATAAGGTCAGAGCAGTAGGCTATAAAGTTTTAAAGTCATCTGTTTTAATATATAACTACTCTACAACAACTTAAATTAGTATAAATATATGTGGTAACTGGTAAGAAAAAAGATTGCCCCCCCTATTATACATATATATAAACCAAAACTGACAGTGTCAAAAAGCACATGGAGGAAGCACCCTCCACCTCCACCAACAGGGCAATGAGGACACACAAGATCTCGCGATAGTTTATGATTCATTTTCACAACTGAAAGTTAATACTTGAAAGACAATGTGAATGGATCCCCCGTCATGTAAAAGGGCAAAATATTAGAACCACCTCTCAATATAATGTAGTCCAATTCAACACCACTGCAAACTACAACGTCAATATAAACATACAGTTGAATCAACATATCAAAACTGAACATCATTATCTTTGTAAAGGTAGAAATGATGGCAGAGCTGTTGTATTGGATTGCATTCAATTTTACATGTGTACCTAATAAAGTGGCCACTGAGTGTATGTGCAGTCTATAAAGTTGTATATAAGGTAAAGTAAGTGTAAGTGTAAATATATGTGGTAACTGGTAAGAAAAAAGATGAATGCATGCCCCTCTTATGCATGTATAAACCAAAACTGTCAAAAAGCACATGGAGCACCCTCAGAGGAGGAAAGACAAGGTCTCGCGATGGTTTATGATTCATTTGGCGCGAGAACATAACCAGGACGTGACGTCATTAGCTACGCCTCTGCTCTGTAGTAAGAGAGATATAACTGGAAGCAGCATGGTCAAGGGCACCCGGCTGAAAGAGTACAGATAGCAAGGAAGCAGCAAGGAGAGCAACCTCGTGTCAAAAGAGCTGTCACAGAAGAACAGTCGGTTTGAGTCGTGTTGAAGGGAAGAAGGTGAGAGTTTTAATCCATTATGAACAAGCTAACAAGCTAGATAAAAAGAGTTCAAACTGAAAGCTTATTGTACTGAAATGTAAAGCTAACACTACAATACTCTCACTGCGGAAGGAAGGAAGGAAGGAAGGATGTACATCTTCCTTTACCTTTTAGAGAGTGTGTTAAACAAAAGTCTAATATACTGTACTCCTTTTTAAGTAACTTGGAGTCATGTTACAGTTATGAATGAAATGCTAACGTGTCTGAACAAAGCGTCACAGCAGCAGCAACTGTCACTGGTTTCAAGACATGTCTGCTCTCATTATTACTGTAGATATGAATCAGTATTCACACTGTTGGTTGTCACGTTGCCAGTTCAACTAGGGCGCCATAATGAGGCAGGCTGGTAGTCACGTTCATCTTGTATTGAGCTTATCTGTGCTTGCTGCTGGTGTTAAATACAGCTATAGCTTCCTTGAATGACCCTTCCTGCTGAGGGGTAACAGTGTCAGTAGGTAGACATTACACTATCCCTGTTTGCTGACCTTGACAGGGGCAGCAATAGGCTTTCTGCAGAGATAAGCTTATCTTTACTATCCATAACTGTATAACCTCTAGTCTAGACTGTGTATTTAATAATAATAATAATACAAACAGATTGTGCGTATTGAAGTGAAGCTAATAAGTCGATTTTAAAGAGTTTTATTTGCCATTTGCACCTATAATAAGTACATTGGAATTCTGAGCAGTTTACACAAAGTCAGCTTTAAGAAAAGAAAAAAAAGGTAGAAAAGGCACAAGGTAATTACAGTACAAAATAAGTAGTGATATACTCCACGACCATGTTAAAATAACTTGTAACTCATAAAAAATATTTAAAAAAATAAATCATTATAATATATTTCAGACAATTACAATTAAACAGTGGAAGGCAGCATATTGCACAGAATTACAGTCCATTCAGTCTTTCACATTTGTCAGAGACCTTATGTTACCATATGGTAGGAATTAGAGCTATATTTGGTTATGGATGAGTTGTCCCTAAGGTGGTATTAGTCATCATGAGTGAAACATGCAACACCAAGTAGCAGCAGGTGAACTTGACAAGTGAAAAGCCTGAAAAGAGAAATTAAGTATTGCCTCATTTCATTAAAGGTTACATACACAGTTAAAACAGGTGTAACTTGTTTATATTTGTATAGCAGTGTTAAGAAGAGACATGCTTGTGTTTGTCGAAGTATTTTTATTGCCTGAGAGAAGGTTAAATAATTTGTACAATTACACTCCATTTGCTTTTAAGACGCACATTTGCATGGCATGATAGTGTTGTTTTCTCTTTCAAGATAACATAAAATGGTCCAAGAAGGAATGCACAAGTTTATGATTTGATACCACAGGAGATCCTTTCTTAACTAGGTGTTACACAATTGTACTCTTCTTTGTGTAGGAAAGGCATTGGTTTCCCCTTCGTTTTAATTCATTTCCTGCCTCTAGTTTTGATTAGCATCTGCCACTAGGGCTTCATGTGTCTGACGATACGTATCACTATGCAGGGTTTACGATTTAATATATTGTGATACTGTGAGTAAGTTATATATTGGATTTTTTTTTTTTATTTATTTATTTATTTAATCTAATTTTAGGAAAACTTTCATAGTATAAAGAACACACCACCATGTGCATAAAATCTGAGTAAACCCAAGTTTTTTTTAATGCAATCAGAACAGTGTGATCTGCATTTGCATTTATCACAGACTGTAAAATCCAACATCGTAGCACTACTTTGAGAGTGCACATTCACTGAGAGGATCACTTTGCAAATTAATTAAAGTATTTATTGAGTTAATCTTTGCATGCTTACTATTAATTAAAAATCTATAGTGTTTTTGAGAATCGATACAGTATCACAAAACATAACATCCCAATATTAGATTTTTTCGATATTTTCTTATATTTTCCCCTATCTCCCACAAGGGTTTAGTATGTACCTGATAGACCGGCATACACTGGAGTGCCACCTGGTGGGACTCCGGTGTAAATAGGTAGGACTCACTATTGTGAAAATGCCCACCAGAACCTGCATTATAGTTTAAAACAAATTGCTTAAAGCTGACAATAGCTCAGTGTCTCCTGCATAGAATACAACGGCATCCTATGTTGCTGCTCCAGTCTATAATTCAGAATGTGCTGCTGTTTTATAAATACTTGTGCATTGCTAATACATGGGATTTGCCTGCCTCACTGCTCTACTTCTGGCTCATTTTCCCATGAGCAACTTGGAGCTTTTCCCCCAGTGTGACTCTCACATGATGTGCCACAGCACAATGACTCCTACGCACCCCTGACCCCGCTCCCCTTCTCCTCTCCCGCCGCCGTTCTCTTTTTCTCACCGTTTCTTTTTGTCTCCCACACCTCACTCTTTCCTCCCTCGACAATGTTTCCTACTCTGTGCATTGATCCTTTTGTTCACTCTGCAAAAGTTAGATGGAAACGGTTATGTTGCAAGACGCCTACAGGATTAGACCAATTTGTGAAGTTTTTTGCAACCACTAAGGTGCTTTTTTTTTAAAATTAATGTTCATGATTACTGGGGATTTTAATCAGAGAGAAACATTTGACATTGAATTCCTTAATAAAGGGAATTAATTAAGTTTGAAAATATCTTATGCTGGTTTCTATACTTGCTTGTGTTGAGCAGTATATTATCAGCTTGTCAAGAGTGTTTTCTACAAAGTAAACAGGCTAATGGGTTACAAGATGGACTTGATATGGTAGCATAAGTTCAGTAAGCTTGGCCTGTCAGCTGTTATATTGCCTATGCTGCTCACTGTATGATAATGATTTTATATTATCCAAGTTATTTTCATATAACTTAATTTCATCTAGTGGGTGTTCAAAAAAAACTTTAGATTTAAAACAGTGCTATTTCCTTGTGCTTTGTGCGTGTTTCCAGTTAAGACTCAACCACTAGTCAGACAGGGTTGTCTCTTAATTCTATGGTATTTAAGGCTCCAGGAACGTCTCAAAGCTCTAACCGTAACCGGAAGAACACAATGTCGCTTTTCCTGGAAAGATGGTGATGTATTTCGATCACAAGTACATGTGATAAAATAACTCCATGCTTTTTAATGAGATGCAATAACAGATTGTTCTTGCATGAGTTTGAAGTGCTCCCACGATAGATTAGTCATCAGTTTGTCTTTTCCGACAACAACTGACACCTAACCTCAAAGAAGGTGTATTACGAGCCTGACCATTTGCTAATGGCAAAGCCCTTCAGACAAATAGGTCTTTACCACCATAATGATAGTTATTATGTTATGTGTTATGGTTGCACTCACTAGTTATAATCATGTAATGTAGTTAAGGTATAATTTAAGTTGTTGTTTAAGTGTAGTGGTCATTGGTAAATGATGTCAACATTATAAAATAAGTACATTGGATTGTCCTAACATTGGGATTGCGTGCTTGTTTGATAAAGTTAATTTAGTGAATAAGTGGGATTGATTCAGTTATTGTATGAAGGGCGTATTCACCTCCGACTTCTTACAGCATGCCCCCACTCAACGACCCTCTGAACTGAGCTCACAATAGTTCTGTTGTAATATTAGAACAAGAGTCTTCTTGCCACAGCGTCCATAACCTATTTATGAAGCAATGGTTGCGTTTTTTCACAAGGGATTTGTTCAGTTAGTAAGAGCACTATAAGGAAGCTACTTTTGCGACATGTTTGAGCCAGGAAACCAGAAAGAAATTCACCTTTCAAACACAGACTGTGATGTTGAATCTGTCTGCAGGGCTATGCTGTCCTTGAAGTTGAACTTTGATATTACTTCAACTTTCATACATGTTTTTTTCCATTCATTCTGCATTATTTTAAAAGAAAAGTCTTTAACAGGTGAGAATAGCAGGCTGTTACACAACTTTTCTAATTGCTCAGTGTGCAGAGGAAATCCAATATTGTCTCTTGTTAAAGTTTAGCAGTGGCCGTGCTGTCCTCATTTAGCATGACTGTCTAACAGGTTATGCCTGCAAGTGGCGTTCCCAGAAGGGCGTGACTCAAGTTTGCTCTTATTATCTCTCTTTTGCACGCACTTGGCTAAAAATTATTCAATGGAGACACAAGTTGTGGTTCGGAGACGAGCTACGAGCAAAGTGACCCCTTCAAGGTCATAACACACATGCTACCTCCTTTTAGTGGAGCTGTGGGTCTTTTTTTGTGCTTTTACCTGTTCATTCTTGATTTGTGATTGGTTTTATATTGCTAATATCCATAGGTCTCTCAACTGAGCAAGTAGCTAATCTGATTAAAGTATTAAGGCCCGGTATGTTTGGTATGTAAGATTATAGACACGGCCCTGCCCACCTTAGAGAGCAATTAGCTTCACAAAGCAGCTAAGCTTGGTCTGATACCATTTTGTTTTAAAGTCCATATTCGTCAAGTGTCTTTAGGTTCTATAAGATCTATAAGGAAATGTGAGGCTACTCATTTAGTCTGTGACCTTTAGGTCTAATGCACTTGGTTGTATCCCCGCTCAAGGTTGCAGAAGTCAAGGGAGTCCTGGGGTTGTGTGAGGCCAAGCCACGTTCTAAAGTTAGCTGTATTTCATAATGCCGAGCATAGCCAAAGTGTTTTCCGAGCTAAGTTATTGTATGGCTGCGATCCATCGCTGCACCCACATTTGCTTTATTGAATACACTGAGTACAAGGTTAGGCTTTTTATCCGTGCTGTCTCGGAAGCACGCTGTCGGAGTTTAGCAAGGCCATGCTTTGGCGCTGCAAATTAGTGCAGGCCTGCCTGGTTGTTTGTGCCCCTTTTGGCATTTGCCCACACACAAGCTCTCCTCACGCAATGTCCAGTTTGGGATCTCCTTCCAGCGGAGCCTGTAAATTGGTCCGAAGGGATCATCAAGAGTTTCTTTCTCTGCTGTTTGGCCACACAGTATAATCACTCCAGGCAAGGAGTCTGCATCTTTTTTTGTTGTCTATTTTCAGTTTTAGCTTTACTTTTGTTTCATTACAGAATGAACTGAACAGAGATGGTGCCATATTTGGAACATGTGCTTTGTGCTTGAGTCTACTGTCAACAAAGCAGTGTTTTATTCCGTCCAAAGTTCGGCAAGTGTAGTAATGGTTTAACCCCCGAGAGGCTATATAATTCTCTTTAACTTCTTCTCCATTACTGGGTTTGATAAGACCAGGGTTGTTTGAGAAGTTTTGGTCTGTTTTGTTCTCTGAAGGTCAGATAGGGAAGGAGAGGTCATAAGCGCTCTCTCAGTCAAAGCATCCTGTATGCACACTATTGCTGGGATTAGGGTTGGGTAAGAGTTGCTTTGCTCATGGCTTAAGAAGTTAGTTGGTTGGTTTAAGGTGCAACCGTGTGAAACACTGCCAACTCTTCATGGAAAGGCCTTTCGTTAGAGGGTCATGTTACCTACAATAGTATTCTGCAAATGCTTTGACTGTGTAGGTAGCCCCCTGTAACCGAGAGATGAAGACAGGGGGAAAAAAAGAACAATCATCTAACCGGTTATATGACCTTTTTGTTGTCTATAATGACGCCCTGTCAACTGGTAGACAGCCTTTCTTCAACCCCATTTGTGTTTTCTGCATGTACGTTGTCGCCCGGTATGTATTGTTGTAGAAACGTGGCGTAACTTTGTACAGCTTCTTTTGTTGACATCCAGTTCTACGAGCCGCATTGGAACAAAAAAACTCCGACCTTCCCACCCACCATTGTGCTTTTATGGTGAACGAGGAAGTGATGGCACTATTATTATTCTGTAGCGTGTGTTGTTCATTGGGTAACTTCCCCAAAAGGGCATACATGATGTCTGCAATACAATAGAATGGTACATGTGCTACTACGTGTATTCAATGTTGTGCTTGTGAACCTTATCATCACAAAAGGGTGTGTTGAAGTCTGTGATAAGCCGATCTTGTTAGACTTCTTAACCACTGTAGTCACATACATTGTCTACTACTAAACAACTGCTAAATGCTGTGTTTATTACAGACATTAATAAACTATGTCACCTTTTTAAGTTTAAATGATAATGAATAGGGGTGTAGCGGTACACAGGATTTATGGTTCGGTATGTTTTCAGTACAACGACAAACAAAATGCAGACTATAACTTTTTTGCATTTATTTTGAAAATTATAACCATTCAACTGTGGGACATTGGCTGTAATTCTTACTGTAATAGTTAAGACACTCAACAATAATACCGACATATTGTCAATAAGACAGGAAAAAAAAAAAACCCATCATAAGACTCTGACCTGTTGATAATTCCTGATCTGGGCTGCAGCTCGGACTCATTTATACAACGGACTGACTGAAATACACACATGAAGGTACATTGTAGCGGGGTTCAAACACTTTGACCATATGCTTTAATTCGGTATATTCTCCATCTATCTACACATTATAGCATTAGTTATTACTTTGGCACGGTCTGAATCTAGTTTCACGTCTTCTTCAATACAGCGTGATGTTTATTTAGTAAATTATGGTCCCATTTAGAGTCAAAAAGACCTTAAAGCAGGATGTGCTTCAGAGCGTGGCTAATTTATGATTGACAGGTCGCTACCATGGCGTTTTCCGGTCTGGGAGTTGTCCGCGTTTTCATCTTGCAACCCTTTCACAGTGTGTTTTCAGTTCATGAAAGTTGATCGTAACATTTAGGTCGCCTAAAAACGTCTTATTCAGTGTTTGGTGGTACTTAGCTCCACCTTCTCGTGTCAATTCTGGTTGCAAAAAAACCAAGATGGTGACAGCCAAAATGTTTAACTCAATGCTTCAAAACGGCAGTACACAAATCAGTTGGTGACGTCACAGTGACTCATTCCACTTCTTAAATACGGTTTATGGTTATTACTCAAAATTGTCACATGGCCAGCATGGAAAAAAACAGCTCTAGAAGGCCATGAAGTGACTATGCAGTGTCCCGAGTGTTAAATATCAGTAAATCAATAGAAATTTTCACCGAGTGGTCAGAAATTCTATCCTGTGACATTGTCTCTCCTACACCTTAAAGTGCTTTTATAATAGATGGGATGATTCGTCTGATATGTGTGATGTATTGTACGTATGAGGTATGAAAGCAAAGTGGTTCTAATTGGTTATTATCTCACATAAGAGATACAGGTTTTGACCCATGTGACCCTCCGTAGATGAAGCACCTTCAACAAGCCTCTCTCTCCTGAGGGCAATCACATGCATTATATTACTTATTATATTGATTACAGAAAACACACAGAAGACTTGAATTTCAGGTTTTGTTCCTCTGTTACATTGAAACCCTGCTGTGTTTGGCCCCTCTTTTGAATCAAAGCTAGTTCTTCTGTTATTGTGTTCTTCTGGCAATGGAGTTCACATGGAGGCTTGGAGTCTGTGTTGACCTGTGTGCTGGACACTGGTCTTTTGTGCCTGGGAACAGTGCTGCCTTTCAAGTTAGCAGCAAAGGAAACCCCATGGATGTTTGGACAAGAGGTGGGACGTGTTCTTTGGACACCCCGTTATTCCTAGAAGTGAAACAGTAACACACTGTATAGAAATAATGTATAATCATATTCCACCTAAAATCATTTGAATATAACACACTCATCCCTTGTAGACTTGAAACGTAGCTGTTAAAAAAGCAGTTATAGCCAACAAGTCTACAAGGGATGATAAATCTCAAGATAGAGTTTGAAAGTCGACTACAATCCGTCTTCAGGCCTGATGCTTCACTAATAGACTTTCCTTGTTTGTTTCCTTTTGTAGATCGACGCAGCAATGGACCAGGCAAGGTCGACGATATCCAAAATTGTGAGTATTACAACCTAAATCCTAAAATAACAAGCTTTGCTCTAAAGGACTTATCCTCCCCATTATTACCACTTCTGAAATGAGTGTTGTTCTAACTGCCCGTGTTGCACAATTCAATGTTTGGGAACAAATAATTATTGCTTTACATTTCATCAACACCGTGCTGAATGATTATTAGGAAGAGTGACTTGAGAACATTTTCAGCACAGTTAATGTTGCATATTATTTATGTGCTGTAAATTTATCTTGAGTAAGATTAGTGATGGAATTATTTTCTAATCGGTGCACGGGACAAAAACTGTACCACTTTTAAATAAGGCATACTTTAAGGGTTTATAAGCTATAACATATAGTTGTTGTTGTTAGTAAATCATTATTGTTTATTCTAGCTCTCGAAAAACACAACCCCGTGCTGATTTACCCGCAATAAATACAGTAACGTATCAATAAAGTATGTGAAACAAGCACAGGCACAGTTTGCGTTGGTTCAGGGGGCTCACTGAATCCCCTAGAAATGCATCTTACATTTTTTTATAATAATATAGAACTAATAATTTATTGTAATGATAAATAATATCGACCTTGTTGTTGACAGAGTAAGAAACCAACAAGATAAGAAGATAGATTTGTGGTATTTTTATTTACTTATAGCCTAATAACATCGGACACCCTCTGTCCACACACAGTTATGCATATGCACTGTCTGTTATGCCACGTAAACAAACCACGTACCTATCAGCTGTGCGGTCAAGATCAGACTAGAGAAGTAACCACTTGAAAGATGGGAGAGTAGTACTTGTTACTGGTAATACGTGTATAACTTATGGAAATAAGCAGACAACTAAATGAACTTACAGCCGTTGCTTTATGACAGCTATCACAGAAAGTTCGAGGAAACTGAAAATGAGCACCACGCAGTCCTGGTTCCACCAAAGGTGAACTACTTCCTGTCAGACTTTAAACTTAAATGGCAAAAAAAAAAATATTATCCAACATTTTAATTTTTTTATTTTTTTTATTTTCCCTTATCTAGCACAACCCATTTATGTTAAAGTTTGTCACAGCAATTTTTTAAAATTACTTTTTTATTGAAATTAATATGTAGATATGTAGACAGTAACGGAAACAGGGAGCAGTTCCCCATTTTCCTCTTGGCAGTTCTTCGAGGCAGAAGATCTGAGTAGTGCTCATTTTCAGTCATCTTCCATCCTTCTTTTTTAGTTCTCCAAAAGCAACGGCTGTAAGTTCATTTTGTTACACACCTTTTCAGCATTCTATATCTATGCATATTATTTATTTAAGAGAGATTTGTGATTGTTATGATGAGGTTTTTAGATTGTCTGCCATGTGCTTAGGCCTATAAGCCTAAACTCAATTTGTCAGAAACCATAGTACTTTTGTGCGGCGTAAAATGTTTTGATCACTGTAGCGCTCACACACCGACGGATATGTTAAATGTGCTACTTTGTTTAAAAAAATGACAGAGAAAGAAAAAGAGCTAGAAAGAGTGGGTGATTGGCTGTTTCGTTTCATGTGAAAGGAAACAGAACCTGAGCTTTTACAGTAATTTACTGTGGCTATTTTACTACTTATTTTACTTTGAAAAATACAAATAAAACTAGTTGGTACAGTCATATATTGTGATATAGATATTGCTATTTTAACAAAAGGATTCCTTTACTACGAAAAACTAACAAGCCCAACTGTAACTGTTAAAAAAGGTGTCAAAAAAGTATTTTCTGTGGGGGCGTCTAGAAGTTCTGAGGGTTTTTTTCCAGATGGTAAGTGGTCGTATCGTCCATTGGAGGGTCTTCCTGATTAATTAAAGTGCTAACAAAGCAACTCATGGAAAGGAAATGGGATTTCCCACAACCTGGTCAACCTGTCAACCCAAAAGTTGGTGATTATTACTGACCAAATAAACATTAATAAAGGATTTTACTAACAGTAGTTAAGTCATTATTGATGAAACTTGTACCCTCCCTTATTTAAAGTACTTATTAGAAAGTGATACCAAAAACTGTATTGCTGATGTTGGAACATCTAAGGGGGAACCTGTACTTTCACATCCATAATACATCAGTCAGGTCATTATTGTACAAAACCCCATTTGTCACATGTTCTTAGCTAGATAATAAACCATATTTTCCCCTCACACCGGCATCGTTCTGTCGTTACAGTTTAACGGGGAGCCCCACTCCTACACACGATTCAACTTGACCCAGAACATGGAAGGCGACAACAGCCAGGTGGAGATGAAGCTGTCGTCCGACATGGACGAGGAGGTCGGGGGAAACGGCGTGGGAGAAAACCTCAATCACAACTCCAACCGCAAACCCTACGTGGCT
>CAKALG010034659.1:0-11681 GCA_916700815.1 Helicolenus hilgendorfi | reverse complement strand
ACCCACAGTGCCTCCCACTTCTTGTCAGCACAGGCAGCTTGACTGAATAATGATAGTAATCATCCTCCCATTATGAGAGACAGGGTTTTCAAGAATGATCCATAACACCCCATAGACGTATTGTTTCCAGGAGAGGGGCTGACTGGATCAAACAAATTTTCACAAACTTTGCCACACTGTTCAGATGGGTGTGAAAGCTTTACGCTGAAAACTGCTACTTTTGTTTGACGTCTGAGGCTAAAATATATCCTGTAAAACTGTCACATGGCAGTCCTGAATGAGCTGAAGCAGTGAGAGAGGAGACAAGTAACCCACATAAAAGTTTAGCTTGATAAATTCTCCTCAGCCTAGAGATAAACTTGGACATATTTACTCCTAATCGCTCTGACTCTTGGGTTTACAGTATGTGCATTCTGCTGTAAAAAGCTCTCTCTTGAGAGACTCTGAGCCAGATTTATTAGCCTTTTGCACCTAATTTCAGACGTATTCTACACCTACCAGAGTGCATGCTATTTATCAAACAGGCAGAGCAGCATGGAAGCACAGTTTGTTGGTCATCGGGGGCGCATTTTCCACAAAATCAATAAGGGAGGGGCAAATAATAGGAAGAGTGTTAAGTGTAGTTGATTGTGCATTCTGGTTTGTTTACTAAGGGTCATACAATTCGTGAGGGACTTTTTTGCACAGAAAATATTCCACTCTTTTCCAAATGTGTGAATATTTGTAAGTATAGTGCAGAATGAGCCGTTTATATCGACATAGGGAGTGGGTCCTCTTCACAGAGTCTGCCATGTTTGTACCATAGACCAGTGGTCCCCAACCCCCGGGCCACGGACCGGTATCGGTCCGTGGATCAATTGGTACCGGGCCGCACAAGAAATAATTAATTATTTCCGTTTCATTTATTATCTGAGTCTGAACGATCTTTTATTTTGAAAAATCTTTTATTTTGAACCGGATTCTCTCGGTTACATCTCGGTCACTTGAGCGCTAAAATTTAATGGTCAAATTTTAGCCCACAAGCTAGCAAAATGAGTAAGAAACAGACGTCTTTGGAAAGTTTCTTTGCGAAGGGGAAAAGGCCCAGTGAAGAGACAGAAGAAGAGCCTACGACTTCCAAGAAAAAGAAAGCTTTTAACACACAATACCAGGAGTATTACTTGAAATAAGGATTTATCGCAACAGGTGATTCCCACACACCACGCCCGCTCTGCATAATATGCGGCGACCGGCTTTCTAATGAGGCAATGAAGCCTTCAAAACTGCTTCGCCACTTGGAGACCAAGCACCCTGGATTAAAAGACAAGCCCCCGGAGTATTTTGAAAGAAAAAAACAGGAACACGAAGGACAGAAGAAATTACTGAGGGCCACCACATCAATAAATGCGAATGCACTGAGACCATCATACTTGGTGGCTAACCGTATTGCTAAGGCTAAAAAGCCATTTACTATTGGTGAAGAATTGATCCTGCCCTCCACTAAAGACATTTGCTGTGAACTTCTAGGAGAGGCTGCTGTTAAAAAGATAGCACAGGTGCCTCTGTTGGCTAGCTAGGGACCGTCTCGTTGCAGAGAAACAAGCTCAGGGCTCCCATTGATTTAGCGTTATGGTGAGTTAAAATTTTCATGCACTTTATATTCGTTTTTGTGGTGTATCTGTATCTTATTTTGAAGGCATGTTTAAACGTTACCATAGCGACCAGAGTCAGAGAGCGTTAGGGCAGTGGTCGCCAAAAGAGGGAGGGGAGAGGAGAGGAGGAGAGCTTGTGAGTCTTATTTGACGGTTCAAACCCCCTCCAGGGCCGCGGTAAAATTGTCAAGCGTTGACCGGTCCGCGGTGATAAAAAGGTTGGGGACCACTGCCATAGACTGTATATAGGAAGTGGACATAGTCACCGTGATGTCACCCATTGGTTTGTGGACTGACATTTTGAAGCCTTGAGTTCGACATTTTGGCCGTCGCCTTCTGGAGCTAAGCACAACCGAATGCTGAATGAGACATTTTCAGACGACCAAAAAGATTATAATTAACTTTCATTAACAGAAAACCCACTGTGAAAGGGTTAAAGTTGTAAGATAATAACATGGACAACTACCAGACCGGACGATGCCGTGGTAGCGACCTGTCAATCACAAGGTCGCCATTCCCTAAAGCATACCCTGCTTTATGGTCTATTTGACTCTAAAAGGGACCATAAATTACTAAATGAACATCGTGCTGAAGTTCAGTTGAAGAAGACCTGAAAACTAGGGATTGAGATTGAGTTTACTGAGGGGATGGGATGATAGCGTCCATCAACACCACACTCAGTCATCACAGTTACCACCTGCTGGCTATTAGAAACAATGCAAGTTTTCACTTTTCAGACCCGGCAGTAGCCCACTGGTAACTACAGTAGCACAGAACGGAGCGTTTGGACTGTGAGTGCACCTCAAAAAAGTATATTTGAGCTATAATGAAATAGTCCCAAAACAATAAATAACATAAAAATGAATTTCAAACAAAAAGGGGCCATAAAGTTGGGGCTGTGTGTGTGGCCATATTTGACATTCACAGAGCTGCTGAAGCACTATTTTGAATGCATTCTTGAGAGCACATTTCAACATTTTGATTTATTTTCCTGAGTTTGCTGATGGTAGACATATTCTACCACTGAATAGGGCCTTTTGAGCTCTGCTTCCCTGGCAGAATGTGCCTAGAAGGCCATCTCTGGATGTGTAATTAGTTTCTGCCTTACTAAATCAAACACCAATTACCTAACAGACTGCTTGTGTGAAATTGCTTTCACGTACGCATGTAAGTCTGTCCTTCTGTGTTACCTACTGAAAGTTTTGCTTACTCTGTCTGTCTCGCTCACACACACTCTCCCTCCATGATATTTGATGAAGACTTGTATGTGCTTGGTTTCTTAGAAATATTGCATTGTCTCATCCAGTGGTGTTTCACAAGTTAATAATGTGAGGAAACAGTGTGCGGGACCCTTCTGTTTCATCTTCACTCATTTTCTCTGCCAGGCTGTGATGAGGCATCAGTCTCCAGACCATAGACTGTATATATACTGTAGATGGACGACGCGTCTCCACTTCCTCCCACTGTATAAAAGTGAAGCCAAAATAACCCTGCATACGGTAGCTGCCATCTTGAGATTTTGACGTCATTTGGAGCCAGTCTACGCAGTAGTGACGGTTATGGAAAGTTAAAGTTACATCTCCTCTCTCGTACAATTCCTGGCTCTACGACTACTTCACTCAGAGCAGCTGTCAATCACAGCAGTCAATCATGATGTCTCACCCCCTTTTTATAGCATCAAATAACTAATGAAAACCAAACTTATCAGAAAAATGAACTCTTGAACATACATCAATGTGATAAGAAATGCCTGAAGTGACAGAAGCCATCTTTGGGAAAAATGGATTTGATGTGTGCTTTGACTTTTTACTTCCATGTCCCATCCACCAAGATGGAGGTGGCGTATTTATGACCTATACTGCAGCCTAAGGGGAGCTGTCATGTCGTCCATCTTTCTATACAGTCTATGGTCCAGACAGATTATAACTGGTTACCATGGATGACAGTCTAAAGAGGGTTGTCAAACCACTGGAAACTTCAGAACTTCAGAAATCACAGATGTATCATTGCCTTGACCATAGAAATGAAGTGTACTGTTTTATATCTTTAATGCAGAATCAGATAGAGCAAAACGTCTGATGATCTTTCTATGACTTTATTGAAAACAGCAACTTAAGATGATGAGTAGCAGTTCTTGTTCATCCTGGGTGACATTGGATTTCAGAGGCACAGAGCATTTCATGCAATATAATGAAAAGTTACAGATTTCCTGTCTGACGGTAGATGTCTGTGTGTTTTTTCAGCACTCCAATGTTCACCTTTGATCTGAATGCAGCTGTTGGCGATGTTGCCTGGTCTCCATACTCCTCCACTGTATTCGCTGCTGTCACAACAGACGGAACAGTAAGTGTTATGTCTAAACTTACATTTTGCAGCCCACAGCTTAACTGACATTTTTTGCCTGCTTTGGCCTTCAGAATGCCCTGGTACAAGCTACAGTGCGTGATTTATGCTTAGTTTATTAAGAATTTCCCATCATTGATTGTGCATTCAAGTGTTTAACATTTATATTTGAAGAAAGCAGATTTTGCACTGTTTATATGCAATGCAGAATTACTGGTTAAACATGTTTCTTTCCTTTAACTGGGATTAGGAGAAGGGACACATTACTAAAAAATCTGTATCAATATATTAAATCAAAAATATAATAACATATGAGATATTTTCATGGCCCCAGGTGATATACTGTAGTCTCAGACCTATATATAAGATGCTTTGTCTGATAATCACCACCACTCATCTGCTGTGTTTATAACATGAGCTTGACACTTACCTGACCCAACATGTGAAACCACAAACAGCTCCTCCAGCTACCACCTGCCACCCACTTCATAATTCCCCTAATAATATATTTATAGTCTCAGCTGACTAAACCCTTACTATATTCATAGGCTAAGCCTCAGATTAATGCAGAATGGCCTCAGGCAATTGAGTTTGTTCAAACACGGTTTCTTGTGACAAAGGCGGCTTCCTGCCCTGCCAGCGGTTATTGATTCCGGCCAAAAGTAATTTCAGTGGATGCCGCGTTGCTTATCTTCACATATTTTCTTAGCATGGCTGCAAGCTGTCCCCATCTGTTTGTCTTCGCACCAGTCTGAACCATGCTATAAAAGTCCACAGTGTTGTGTCTGACACATTTCCTGTCCAGTGTGCCAAGTGAAGTCGGGTGAGAGTGACAAAGAGGAAATGAAAGCTGAGCAATTTGAGAGGCACCTTATGTGATAGCGTGTGCATGTCTATCCCGTCCTCTCCAATGCCAGAAGTCAGTCACCATAGGCACAACACATACAGAGGTATACCCACAATTATGCAAATTATTTCACAACCAAACATCAGTCTTGATGAGATATAGGAGAGAGGAAACAAATACACAATAATAAATCTAATGTCCCTTTTATAGAATCGAAGTTGCACATAAATAAGTAGCAATGTGTACAGCTGGTTTCTAAACCCAGAATAAAACCTGCAGTTTGTTTAATTGTAAACATCCTCTGCAGAAAGAAAAATCTAATTAAATGACTTTGCTAGAAAGCATATTAAATCTCAGTCCTGCAATTTGTTCTCTGAAACTGGATCAAAAGCAGTTTTTAGCTGCTATTAAAAAATCTCATTAAAAGCTCATCAGTTGGCATACATTTTACAAGCACAATATCCCCTCCTTTCTAAGCAGCAGGAAGGACAAGGATATTAAATTTGAGTCGATCAAGGTCAGTGTTCCTGGTGTGCTTCACTCAAAACTGATAATTTCAGTCTGATTTTAAAGATGCACTTGGGCGAAAATAGCTTAGACTTTGTCGACGTGAGCTTGTGATTATATATAGGTATTGTGGGGTGCGCAGAATTCACTGGATCCACTAAATAACTGTTGCACATTCAATCCAAGGCAAGGCTAAACTCGCCATTTGGTCGCTGTCACATTTTGAAGAATGTCAGAATATTGTCAGAATTCCCACATTGACTGGTGCGTTCGCAGTGCACGATGTTAGCCGGTATAATCTTCCCCAGGACAGCAGATTCTTTGCAGTACATTTGTCGTTTTCTGTGACAAGTGTCTGGTAGAGCTTGAGTGACTCAGCATGAGCTGTGAGCCCCTTGACGTGTATTTTCTGGTGATGAAAACCTGGCCTGCTGCTGCCACACTGCAAAATGTCAGAGACACAATGGCGTACGTGTTTGTGTGTGTGTGTGCGTACGTGCGTGTGTACATGTGTTCATAAGGATAATGACTTGCCTGCCAAGCTGAGGCGTAAGAATGACACTGAGTTGTGCAGTGCAAACAAATATCTCTTCGTTCTCTCTGTCCTTGGCTTGCCTCTCCATCTGAGCTGACTGTTGAGGAAATAAAGTGTCAGGATGAAATAATGAGAGGTCCAGGCTTATCCTCCAGTGATTAGTCTCCAAATCCATATTTGCTCTGTGTGCAGCTCCTCTTAACCTTCTGCACATGGACTGTGTCATATTGCAGTTAGTATACCTGCATCAGCTCATGTTAGATTTTTAGATCTGATACTTCAACATCAACCTAAAGCAATAAAATAATTAAAATAATTTGATTTAATGTATTAAAATTAGGTCTGTCAATCGATTAAAATATTCCATATTTATATATGTCCATAGTTAAAGCTTCAGTAGGCAGAATTGTTTTGGCATCATTGGGCAAAAATTCCATAATAACCTTTCAGCATATTGTAATTCAAGTGTTCTGAGAGAAAACCAGACTTCTGCACCTCCTCATGGCTCTGTTTTCAGGCTTTAAAAAGTCTAGCCAGTGACGGGAGACTTTGGCCAATCCCAGGTCATTTCAGTGAGAGAGCTTTCCTAATGAGCGTTCCCATTGCTCAGAGATGGCAGCTGGACGGCAGACTCCAGATCAGCTCTGATTGGTTGTTTTCCTCCGGTCTGTGAAATCTTGCAGATGCTATTAGGAGCACGAGAGGAACCAGAGGCACATGATTTTTTTTCAGATTACCTGTCTCATGCACTACTGTCAGGATATAGTGATCGTTTTATATAAATAACTTTTTAAAATCATATTTCCTCCATTTCAAACCACTGCAGCTTTAATTGTGATTAATCGCAAATTAATCACCCATTTTTTATCTGTATCAGTATTTAATACTCTTATCAAAAATAGGAGTGGGAAAATATGCTGCTTAACAACACAAAACAATGACACATATTGTCCAGAAACCCTCACAGGTACTGCAATTAGCATAAAAAATATGCTCAAATCATAACATGGCAAACTGAAGCCCAACAGGCAACAACAGCTGTCAGTGTGTCAGTGTGCTGACTTGACTATAACTTTCCCCAAAACTGCATGTGATTATCATAAAGTGGGCATGTCTGTAAAGGGGAGACTGGTGGGTACCGATAAAACCCATTTTCATTCACATATCTAGAGGTCAGAGGTCAAGGAACCCCTTTGAAAATGGCCATGACAGTTTTTTCCTCGCCAAAATTGAGCACAAGTTTGGAGCGTTATTTAGCGACAACCTTCACGACAAGCTAGTATGACATGGTTGGTACCAATGGATTCCTTAGGTTTTCTAGCTTCATATGATCACAGTATCTTCACCATAGCTTTAAAACTGAGCCCGCTACAACCTCAGAAAGATCGATTGCATTAATTAATGTGTTAAAGAAATTAGTGGAGTTAAAACAAATTTGCGTTAACTTTGACAGCCCCAATTAAAATCAATTAAAATACAATATGTAATACAATATACGTTTGATGAATTATAGGCAATCATTTCAACACAGTAAAACGTATCTCTGCCCCAAGTTCTTGTGTGAATTACAAATGTAGTCTGTGTGTTCTGCAGTCAGTCATGACTAATGTTACATTAGTGCTCATATTTCAAAAGCAAAAACACTGCAGATAATGGCTGTAGTGATGGAGGTTACAGAGAGTCATACCCTGGTAGAATATGATGATTGGTTGTAAGTGATGACTGCGATGCTTTGTGTGGCGCTGGTTCACATAGACGGTATGAACCCTAGCAACCCTACAGTCATCTTTCTGGTGAAAGGAGTGGGCTGTGGAGAGGCAGTGGGCTCATTTGTTGCCGACAGATTGTCTAAATGCACTTATAGGCTGAAAGAAGAATATCTCTGATCTGGTCCTTCTGGTTAGCGATGCTTATGATTTTGTATTGGGGCTGCCAGCACAGACAAAACATACATACATCCAGACAAAAGTGCACAGTCATTGAGTTACTGGGAACAACCTTCCTTGCACCAGATGGTCAGGCTGCATCCCTGCCGAGGCTCCACCTGTCTCCTTCTGACATAAAAGACAACACAAATACAAGATATGAAAGGGCAAAGTCTGTAGCAACAGATGTAGCCTTTATTTTCTCTGGAGGCAGACTCTCCAGACATACTGTACACCCTCCAGATCAATAAGATGGGTCAGTTTTTACCAAATTTCTATGTAGACCTTCAGTCAGTGTTAGTGGTAATGCCAAACTCCTGAAATGTCCGTTTAGAGGGTCAGAAATAAAAAAGATTCATCAATAACACGTTCATTCTTTTGATCACTCATCTTTTTCAGGTTCATGTGTTTGACCTCAACATCAACAAATATGAGGCCATCTGCCACCAGTCAGTGGTGGCCAAAAAGAAGACCAAGCTGACTCACATTGAGTTTAATCCCATCCATCCTATCATCATAGTGGGCGATGACCGAGGCAATGTCAGCAGCCTCAAACTCTCCCCTAACCTCCGCAAGAAACCCAAGGTAAGAATTGTATCGAGTTGCCAGAGAGGGACATTCAATCACATTACAATCGTTATTTACTAAAAAGCTATGCCTATTTTAAGGCTGCCTATAAGTGGTAAGAAAATAAACCCGTTTTTCCAAATGCAGCTGCTTTACCATCCCACGTTTCTTCTCTTGCTGCTTTGTCTTTATAACGAGGCTCCATTGGCACGTACGAATGGAGCTTGTCCACATTAGAAATTTGATACCAAATCTTCTACCACTTTCAGCACTATGGAGGAGTGTATTCTGCATTGTTACCATTGCACTTGAATTGCCTATTGTGTTGTGGCCAATTGAATGGGTGTTATTAGCGGTTATCAGCCTCATAAATATGGGTTAGAAGGGGCCTGCTACACTTACTTGTAGTTTCGGAAGGTCGTTATCATGTATTCATATGGTTGATCATAGATACGAATACAAGAAGACAACTCCGACCTCTAGTGGCCGTATAATTATGAAGGTGGAAATCAGGTGACCTAGTATCAAGAGTGACAAAATCCGTTTGGAGTGACGGTCGGGGGGGATAGATGGGTCAAACAAGCACAGGACTTTCACCCAGGAGACCGCTGTTCGTGTCCCACGTGAGACCAAAAGTCAATGGTAACTTATTTTACCATAGTTTCGTTTCGTAATTTACATAGTACTTATTTTAACCCAAACCACGATCTTTTTCTAAACCTAACCAAGTAGTTTTGTTACCTAAACCTAAGGTTGTTTTTGTTTGAATTCACAACGTTACTTTTCACTTTCACTTTCCCAACCATTGGCCGTATATAAGAAGTGAACAAAGTCACCCATTGGTTTGTGGACGGCCGTTTTGAAGCTTCGATTTCAGCACTTTGCCGTTGCCATCTCGATTTCTGCCGTCGCCATCTAGATTTTTGTCCTTTGCCATCTTGGTTATTTGCAACCAGAAGTGACACGAGAGGGTGGAGCTAAGTACAATCGAACACTGAATAAGACATTTTTAGGTGACCAAAAAGTTGTAAGACGAAAACACGGACAACTCCAAGACCGGACAATGCCATGGTAGCAACCTGTCAATCACAAGGTAGCCACGCCCTAAAGCATGCCCTGCTTTATGGTCTATTTGACTCTAAATGGGACCATAATTTACTAAATGAACATCATGCTGTTTGAAGAAGACTTGAAACTAGCGACTGAGACCATAAACTCATGTTTACAATGTTTACTGAGGCAATAAATCAAGTGAGAAGTAGGCTCATTTTCTCATAGACTTCTATACAATCAGACTTCTTTTTGCAACCAGAGGAGTTTAAAGTACTTCCATATTGGCTTCACTTTTCAGACCCAGAACGTGAGAGGTGCAGATTGGTCTCTCTGAAGCATTAGAATGATAGTGATAACCGCTTATAACGCCCATTCAATTGGCTGATAACATTCGAAATGGGTGGTTCTTTCACCTTACATATCATCTTATCTATAAATGATCTGAATACATGTCTGCCCTTTTACATTATTTATCAGTGCCATCTGTTCCAAATCAACGAAAGCAGATCAGATGATTCATTCTTCGCAGAGTCCTGACCTCGAGCTAATTTCACCAAATAACAATAGAATGAAGGCCACCGTTCTCCCCCCTCCTCAGCAGCTCATTATCAGCATCACTAATCGCCTGTATTTTTTTCTTCATTGCTCATTTAGGCCAGTTAACAATTAGGCACAGAGAAGTCGAGTGTTCTTTGTAATTGAATAAGCTTGTTAGAAAAGATCACTAGAAGGAGAAGCAGAACGTAAATGGAAATTTGACTGAAAATCAATGTGATTACTGGTGGCCCAGTGGTTTAAAAGGCCGATCACATAACCGTGCAAGGTTACCCATCGTCGTATCTTTTTCACAAGTCATCCCCCTGTCTGTCTCTGACACTCATTCTGCCAAACTGGCAATTAATGCCCAGACATAATGGGGAAATAAAAAGAAAAGAAAGCTGAAATACATTTTGTATTCCAAGCAAGTTGTAGCTATACAGTAAAACAGAATTCCACTTTACTCCATTCACAATTGATGAGTCACTGAAGGCTCTGTTGCCACTCATGACAACGGTTAATGAGCTGTGGAGTAATCACAGCGGTCCTACTAAACACAGGAGGAAACCAAATGGCACCCTGAGTCACAACACTTTAATCAGGGCTCATCTAGAGTCAGCTCAGCAGCCTCTCCATTTTTCCTTTGTCTCGGTCACATGGTGCATATAAACTAGAAGAAATTCTAATGAGTAGAGTAATACGCATTTATTTTCACAACACATTTTTGTGCATAATGCATGGCATTGCCGGGCCTGGGTGCAACACACATAAACTGTTTTCATTCAACCACTCACAGCATAACAGCACATACACACACATCCAGTGGTACCTCATTAGCGACCTCAGACTGTAGCCCTAAAGCGTACAATTGGGGAATAATTGCACAGTTCAGCACCACTGACAGCGGTCAGAGCATTTTGGAACGCAGTGTGGCAAATAAGCATTAGGCACAAACACCTACCGCAAATATTGTCAGTTATATGTCTTATACAACTGGCACAGCAGTCCACTAACACTCGCACAATGGACATGGTGGCAGATTAATATACCCAAAACATTGGCACAGTGGCCTGGCAATCCAAACTGTAACAATACAAGTGTGTTGTACTCATCTA
Source organism: Helicolenus hilgendorfi (assembly GCA_916700815.1). Classification (NCBI taxonomy): domain Eukaryota; kingdom Metazoa; phylum Chordata; class Actinopteri; order Perciformes; family Sebastidae; genus Helicolenus; species Helicolenus hilgendorfi. The sequence goes on along the minus strand of CAKALG010034659.1, from coordinate 621 downwards.
TTTGGAGGCCATTGGGTAAGGCTGATGAGGCAGTCCAACTTCTTGGCTCATTTACTCTCACTAAAGCAGCCTACTTGACCTCTCTTATCCTGTGGTGTTCCTCAAGTAGTTTTTGATTAATTGTTTTGAGCTTGCAAAATGAGAGGTCACATCTTAGAACTCAACACAAAACAGACATTTTCTACAGGATGTACCTTTCCAAAGTATGTTCTAAAATGTTCTAAGGGCTCTCCATTGTGTTGAACTCGGCAGATATTTCCCAGTTGTAAGCCTGGCGAGGGGTACAGTCATTAATGTGGTAGTGTTGAGTGTGGCTGCTGTTATGCTGTACACACAGAAATGTATAGGCACAGAAATGGAGGGTCGCTGCAACACATTCTAATCCCAACTTTGTCAGACCCCTCGGTTTCCCTTTTGGCTTGCAGTAAACATTAGGGGTGTAAATCGCAAGTTTCTCTGCAATACGATATTATATCGATTATTTGGACAACAATGCGATATTTGCTGATATCTCAAAGTCTGCCACGATACAATTTCGATTCAATTCAGGGGCCTGGGATCGGTAATAGATGATATCATATGCCCATTTAATACAATCAGTTCCATTTATATCAGCTCAAA
>CAKALG010034656.1:0-10950 GCA_916700815.1 Helicolenus hilgendorfi | reverse complement strand
TGACAGCGACCACCACCGCTGCGGGTCCGGTGGGACCCAGGTAAAAATGAACGCAATTAAAAAATGGATGAGTTGCAATCTGCGGAGAAAAGTCAATGTGTGAGGTTTCGGGTGGTTAGCGACTGAGTGGTCGCAGAGAAATAAAAATCATTAATTTCAAGTGAGGGTTGTCAATCTAGATTTGATAGAAACACTCTGAGCTGCAAAAAACTTTCTCTTGTTTTTCTTTGCTTTAGTTCTACATTGAAACACTTGTGTTTATTTGCAAAAAGCAATCACAGGTCATATTATGTGCATATCAGATATAAGCTTGTTAAATAGCTGAATGTAGCCACCTCGACACATCCACTGCCATATATTCAGATTGACATACATCACTTTCATCTCAAGCACATCAGACACTCCTTGCTGGAGATTTCACTGATAATGGGAACAAAGCTCTGTCATTTTCCACAGATAATGTAATTGCCATAGGGAATGAAGCCATAAAGATGGCAATAAAGGTTTTAATTTTACTGCCGTCTTCCAGAATTTGACCCTTTGTGATGCCGATATTTCCTTATGCCCCGAGGCGGGCGCTCTGAGACTCTTCTCTCTATTTGTTCAAGATCAAAGGTCTGTCCAACAACAAGAAGCACTGACAGGCTGCTTTGGCATATGCTGGGCCCGTCTATCGGACCATGGGGAAGGTGAGAGAGTGAGAGCTTTCCAGCTTACTATTTTCCTCATCACTCTGTCAGAGAGGCTCGTCTCTGGAGACTTTGGGCCAGTTTGTGTGGTCAAAACAAGAGAGTCACACGAGGGGGAAAACAGCAATCACCAGAGTGGTACTTTAGGCTGACCCATAGCTTGACCCGCTGTCAAATTCCCCACCTTGTTCCATTCTGACGCTCCCTTTTGGCTGATTTTGACTGATTGGTTTTGTTTGGCCTTTTGTTGTTCTTCAGCCCCGCCGTCTTCCTCCTCTTCACTTCTAGGCGGTGAGGATCATATCTCATATTGTATCCCAACGACTCTGATTGCAATCCTGTTGCTTTCTGAAGGAAAAACACCAGAAGCTGACAGAAGACAAAGCACCATCCGCCCACAGGATCCCGGGTAACTAATAGCCCAGGTCAAAATCTGTCCTTTTATTTATAATCCTCAACAGCATGAAATATGAAGGGGTAGATTGAGATGCATAACTTCACCCCCTTTTTTTGAAGCAGGAAGCCCTCAGACACCAAAAATGATGAAATGCTTTGGCTGAGAGGTAAACTATTAATAGACTCCTCCACCTGAAACTGTCACTGTGATCCCTGCTCTACAGCCCCGCATCCACACCAGGAGCACCTTTCAGGGACCTGTGAAGGGCTGCTGAGAAGGACTAACACATATGCTGCGGCGCACACGGCGCCTACTGTACAGAAGGCACGCCTATCCAGAGACCAATACGGTTCATAATTGATAGTAGCATGCATGTGTCAGTAACTCGATGATGTGAAAGCAAAGTGTGGGCATGCAGATATTTCCTATTGTGCTGATTCTGTGTGTATAACTGCAAGTCTGTTATAAAAGCCTAAAGTATTGTTGAGTCAAATAGAGGGTGATAGTAAAACAGGCACGCCTGCATTTTTCATGGCCGACTAATTAGCCATTTCCCCTAAGAAGCACAATAAGAGCTCTTGCGTGTGTCACTGCCGTCTGCTGTGCATCATGAATAAAACGCTCATTTTAAATATTTTGGGGACAACTATCGGGGATGTAAATCAGCCAGCAGTAAAGTTATGTCAGAGGAAAAGTCAGTGCCGGTAGCGGCCACGTTCCGCAAATGATCATTTATTACCCAACACTATTTTTAAGGGGGGAAATGGCAGCCTCCCTTTGTCAAATCTAACAAGGGAATAGCTTTCAGGTGCTTATACCACTATAACTCATCTCGGTGACCTTTTGAGCAGGAATTAGGGCACTTTCATCCTTGCTCAGGTGCTTGTTGGAGTCCATTAGCATTTTTAAAAAGTGCGACGGAGTGTAAAGAAAAACAGGGAATCTTTCATTAATAGACCTAGTGAACTTTAGCATGTTGGGTAAATTATGAAAAATGACGTGATATGGGATGATTATAGCATTGCTGCAGACTTTACTGGGGAGACACCCCGAGTGAATAGGGTACAAAAATTAACTATATCACCATGAAACTTCCCCAGTTCATTACTTACATCAAGACAATTATTTATTACATTTATAAGTTTTCTGAAAATGTATGTTCAAATGATGCATTATCTTATCAAATGGGTGCTAATTTGCATACATTACCAAGAACAGAAATCTGAACATTGGATGAAGCAACCCGATCTCATGGGAAGGCGCATAAATAGCACAACATAACAAAGACAGTCTGCGTGTCATGAGGATTTTAAGCTTTTCATGTGTCATTTGTACGCCACGCAACAAAACTACGGTAAGTTAGGTGTAGGCAACAAAACCACTCACTTAGGTTTAGGAAAAACGTCATGGTCAAGTACGTAAACTAAGTAAAATAATTACAGAAACAACTTAAGATAAGCATGGAAAACACGTCACAAACGTAACTTACAAAACAAAACAAGGGTTTCCTGGTTGAAAGTCATCCTGGTTGTTGGAGCCATCCACCTCCCCTCCAATCCGCCATAAGCAGTCTTTCTCACTTTTTATTCTACGTCACAAGCTCTGAGCATAGCATAAGTTAAGCAGATGCATTTGCATTGCGGTCAGTACAGACTACACGCCGTACAAATGACACGCCAAAAGCAAGAACTGCGATCTTACTGCACGCTACATGCCTTGCGAATTATCATGTCACTCATATGCCTCATATGTGCAACCAGGGTGGGATATAGCCAGGTTCAAAATTCTTGTTTCATTTTGTTAACCTATTAGAGTCAAAGGTTTTTACAGAGGGAATTTTTTATATCTCTTTTTATCGTTCCATAAATCAGAAAATACTGACAAAGAAAAATCAATTTTCTGCCATGTTTTTAGGAATAAAATATATAAATCAGGCTATGAATGATATATGAACAAACCCCGCAGTAAAAACCTTCAGAATATAGAAAGGAATGAAACTGGAAAGTTTGGTGTATGTAAGTGCTACTGAAGTGGAGATTTCTGGCTCAGAGTATGGGAAAAAACTCATTTTGAGAAAACAGCCTTTAAAGTTGTGTTTTATAAAATACCTTACATTTTGAAGACACTACAGGGGAATAGGGTAAAATAAGTTTTAACTACTAGGTATCACTATGAACTTTCCCCAGTTGATTACTTACATTAAGACAATTTTTCTTTTGTATTACAAGTTTTCTGAGATGTTATGTTTAAATATGCAAATGAGGCATTATCTAATGCTAACTTTGGGCGAATTTAGGAGAAATCTACAGACGCGAATCGACAAAGTGTAGTAAAATAAACATCTAAATGTGTATTTTGGATGCTTTCTTTCCAATAGTCTGATTGAAGACATGTTATGGAAGCAAAATAGCCCAAAATCTCAAAACTGACCAGTGTATGAATAACCATGTTTTTGCCTGGGGTGTCTCCCCTAAAAGCACCATCTACTGACTAACAAGATGAATTGTGTGGTTTTATTTTATAGCTCTGGTTTTGCACAGCATTTCATATTGAAGCTAAAATCCATGACAACTTCAAGCACACGTAGCAATCATGAGTTCATTTTTCCTTGTTTCAAATGCTCAGTTCCTCCTTTATCATTATTCTCCAATTCAACATGCCCCTCCTTCAGGGAAATTACATAGCCAACCACCTAATCCCAGTCGTGGTGAGTGCTATTCCACGCTAGCACACCAAATTAAACATCTGACTGAGATTGCTGAGAGAGACAGGACGCACACAGTCTTGGAACCCATTCTCTATTTTTGAAGCTTCTAAATAATTCATAGATAAAACAAAACACAACAAATACCTTGAGACGCGTGCTACCCGGTAAGTTAATCCCACAAAATGAAATAGAACTTTATCTTGCTGCTCAAATTGAAGCAATACCGTGATATTAAAGTGTGAAAGAGAACACAAACACTGCAACAAATTACAAAATGCCAGGGGGACCAACAACAGTATTACAGAGGACGACCAAATACCATTTCGAGTTTCAGTGTGGGACATGCAGTTCAATACTATCGTTATTGTCAATAAATGGTTACATGCAAGCTAGTTGGAGTCGTCAGCGCCGGTGTGATGTGTGATTCACTGTTGTGCACTGTCAGAATTATTATGCAAGACCTAGCAAAATTACTGATTATAACGTTTAGTTTGAATCAACCATGTAAGGCACACAGGAATCCTAAAGTGCCACACAAGTGTGTTGAGATGTCATACCTGCTGCTGTCTGCCGCTCGGTTTGTATTACCAGTTTCCCTGTGATCAAAAGCATTAATCTAAAAAAAGGGGATATCTGAGTGCAAATATCATCTTTATATGGCCATTACTTATTAATCTTTATGTTCATTCCGGGGCCACTATGTCATGTCACCTAGATGTCCTCTGAAAGCAAATGGCCCGACACAGTATATTGAATTACATGTTCTTCTATTTACTGGAAAAGCAGGTCTTGGAGATAACAAGAAAGGTGATATTTACAGTAGCCTGCAGCCGTGTGATGTGCCCTGCCAAATCACAGCTCAGGTGGGCCCGGGGAGCTCCTCCGTGGTGGGAAGAGGACGAGACGGTGTCAGAGACGTACGAAGAAGATGCATTTACAAGCACCTCACATACGTGCTGAAAAGAGCGATTGTGCCTAAAGATCAGCGACTATGTGGTGATTGTTTAAGTGCCCTTTACAGTGTGGCCTGTACCGCCCTTATCCCACTCCCCGCCCTCCCTTGGGTTTTCTGTTAATCAAATTTCTACACAGACAGTTTTTTTGTTTTTCTGTTTAGCCATGGTGACAAATGCTGCTTTATTCTTTTAATTCTCTCAGACAAACCACTGTGGCTGCTGTTGAGAGGTTGCTTTTCCCAGGAAAGAACTTGCTGAAACAGCAAATGCAGTAAACAAAGCAGTCTCAAAAAAAAAAAGAAATTGGTGATACCGCCGCAAACTGAAATGCAGATAAGGTCTTATGAATGCAAATAATGTGAGGAATATACAATGTTATGTGACAACAGCTTGACCGTTTTCACTTTAGGACAGTGGTTCCCAACCTGGCGCCAGGATTTGTCTGCTCTGAGGTGTCAAAATTAGATTTTCACATGTATCATAACATATTTTCTGGATAATTTATACAAAAGTCTGTGTATAAAACTATTTAAAAAGATATGTTTTTTTGCTACTTAGTAGGCTTCATTCTGTTACTGCACAGTTGCAGATAAAGATCAGGCTACACTAAAATCATTAGTATTATACTGTTTGAAGACTAAAGTGATTCGTGTGATCCAAACATTTTCCAATAACTCCAGAGCGTTGTAACGTCCAAAAGTCAAAATGTATTGAAAAAAGATAAAAATGTGATCATTTAAAAAAATCTAATTTTTTATTTTTACAAAATATTCTGCTTCAATTCATATTTGTTGACGTTTCAAAAAACAACATTTTCACTGAGGTAAAATATTTGGCACTAACATTATTATAGTAAATTAATTAAGTTAGTAGTTTGTAGCTACATATACATACAAAATACATGGTTGGAGAACTGTGAAGGAATGGCCAAAATGTTTAATATTTATCTTTGCGCTACTTTAGTGTCCAATGTGGAGCAATTGCGCCATAGCGTCATCTAATGGAATGTCAAATCTGTTCAGTTTCTGTGGTTCAATGTCACGAGAGTTGACGGAAATTCATGTGGTCTCCTTCTTTCAGCAGTGATATATTATAGCTAAAAATGTAAAACTGAAAAGAATTTGTTCATTGTATTTTTCATTGTTTTTTAACCAGGCAATATAGTTTCAGTGTAGTTTTAGTTTTTCTTAAAGGATATTTTTATTTAGTTTCAGTCAGTTTACTAAAAATATTTTTCACTGCTTATTTTCGTTTTAGTTTCAGTTTTAGTTTACTATAATAACCCTGATGTTTCCTCTATAGTCATTCTGATGCGGTGCACCGCCGTGAGTCCAAGAGCGAGGCAAGTGGTTAGTTCACATGTCGGTCATAACATCAGGAGAGTTGAGTGTCTGTTACTTAAACTTCTAAATCAGTTGAAGAGGTGAAGTGAAGATAACGCTGTCGGTAGCCTACCGGTTACAAACAGGCTCAGTAGTGAATGACACGCTAACGTGCTGACGGATTCGTGTGCTTCTAGCCAACCTGATCACATGGGAAAGCGTATAAATAGCATGACATTACAAGGACGTTCTGCATATCACAAGGATTTATACGCCGCATTTATACGCCACGCAACAAAGCTACGGCAACGTCCGCAGGTTTAGGCAACAATACCACTTAGTTAGGTTTAGGAAAAATGTCATGGTTGGTCTTAAAATAAGTATGTAATCTCAGTAATACAGAAACATACATACAGAAAAAACGTAACAGAAGTACGGGAAACACGTCACAAACATCACTACAAAACACCGGTCTCAAACACCGGTCACCTGGTTGAAAGTCCTGTGTTTGTTGGACCCATCTACCTCCCCTTCCACCCACCATAAGCAGTCTTTCTCACTTTTTATTCTCCGTCACTAGCTCTGAGCGTAGCATATCTACACAGATGCGTTTACATTGGAGTCAGTACAGACTACATGGCCTACAAATGACACACCAAAAGGAAGAACGTTCTTATTGCATGCTAAATGCCTTGCGAATTATCATGTAATTCGTACACCTTTTCGTGCGACCAGGCTGCTTTAGCTGGGCTAGACCAGAGAATATTTGGTTAAAACAGATCGCTGATGGTGGTTTGCCCTCACTGTTCTGATGTAACGTAGCCCCAGTGCATTTTATGTGGAGTGAGCACTGCACCGGACTCCCTTTAAAAAAAGTAGCCTTTTAAATGCAACATTGCTTGTCAGCAACTGGTCATATGGTAACTTGGGGGTCAATTTGTCCGTGTGTGTGTTCTGATTAATTTGGCATGCAGTTAGTAGTTAACACACCAATCATAATTTAGTTTTAATGAAAACTCATTTCAACCTCACATTTGCTCCTGGTGTTCTTCACCACTGTTTTGGAAGAAGGAAATAACGGGAGTAACAGGCAAACCAGCTTCATAAGTGACGTATGATCTTTTGAAATAAGTGCTGTGCGGTGGATCTAATTTATGCTGATGTGAAGATTGTCTCATGTGGATTTGGAAAAGTGAGCGATAAATATTTGGAAAAGTAACTTTAATCCATTAATCAAAAAAATACTGTGCAGATTAAAGAATAGTGAAAATAATCGTTAGTTGAAGCCTTACACCAGATGTTTGGGGGTCTTTGCTGTAGCTCGAGGGTGACCGCGTGTGGAAAGATTTCAGCTTTGGTTTAGGGTTGAACTCTTTGGTCGTGGTTACTGTCAGATTTTGGTCATACTAAAAAAAAAATGCTTCATATTTCACCAAGAAGAAATGTACGTCTCTGATTTCATGCATGAAGCACATACTTGGACACATTTTGAGACAGCTTGTTCATTAAAAGAATCATCGATGCTTTCATGAGCTGGTTTTTACTGTAGTTTAAATCGATTTGCACGATATCAAATTAAAGTTTATCTTTTTAGTTGGCTACATTTTCCTGCCAATATACATGATTTTTGACGCAATAACCTCCGTTGCATCAATTAATTACTTCATGGTAATATGTGACTGTGAAACATTTAGAGGCAGAGATAGTGCGGCATGCGAACGAGAGCACTTTATGGTTAATAAAGTGTTTTGATCATCATATATAGGACTTGGGGAAACAGGTGCAGATGAAACAACTGGAACACATGGTGGAAGCCAGAAGCTCAGCGCACCTGTTCCCTCCCTGCTAAACAGCCTCGCAGTGGATCGTCTCTGGAGCACAAAATAACTTCCATCTCACACACGCGGCAGCAGCAGCACCACACATTTCTCCAATTCTAATAGCGCAGAGATGGAGAACAGACATTTGTCCCTTTTAGGGCCAATAGCAATGGTGATAAATGAAAGCAGGACTCTTTCTCTATGCTGCTGGAAGATCTTAATGCATTTTCCTCTGGCCTGTGTAGACAGAGCACTCCACAGGGAGGGAGGGGAGGATAAGTAACTATAGGAGGTGGTAATGGTGTTGGTATCGGCTGGTGTTGTTTGCCCTAGCTGTATTGAAGCGATGGTCCCTGAGGAGCCTGGCACAGGGAGCTGGGTTTGTCAACCTTGTCTGAGGGACTTAATATGAAAACAACACTAATGAGAACCATTTCCATTGCTCTGTTTATTTTCAGAGATGCATTGAGCGGGGCATACGCACGGCTCAGTGATCGCACGTTGCATTGCATTCATTATGGGGCCCTGGATGGGCTACTGATACATTACACACAAACACACTTATAATTGCATTTTTTTTTTATTGTTCAGTGCTACTTTTAATGCCGCACTGAAGCAAAATGGGCTCCATCTGACCAAACACAATCATAAGGTTATGCATCTTTTATCCTTTTAGAAATTCTGACTAAAAGCTAGAAATTAGACGTATTTAATAAGGAGTCCAAGACCGGAGCAAAAACACTACCATACTGTAGATTCTATAGTATCTGAAGAGTTATTCTCTTCATCAATAAATGACAAGCTTCAGCAGACAAGTATCATTTCCTCAAGCAAAATGAATCCTCCCGCGTCCATCTATTCACTCACAGACATGCCATTTTGAAAATCTCTCTAAAGTGACATTACTCCAGAGATTGAAACCACTATTTCATTGAGCAGAAAATTGCTATTGAATTTGGAGCTGAATAATTGGAAGCCGCGTTCCAATTCAAGCCGCAGAAAAGGTAGAGTTATGTTTTACTGTCACACTCAAACCAATGACATTCTGAAGCTGAGCGGCACAAATGGTATGGGTATTGTTGGACGGGACATTGCTCTCCTTTGTATATGTGCCATATCAAGCACGGAGTCGGAAGGCAATTTGGGAAAAGGATGCAATTCTCTTTGATTTGATAGAAGGCCATGAAATGGAATAAAGAAAAAAATAAATATCAGCATTTTAAAGCAAAGATACACGCATTGAGCTGTGTCCTTACATTTGCTGTATTTGTCAACATATTAGATTTCAAAATATTGGCTAAACTGAAACTGGAAACAGCGCTAAAGTCTTTTTTCAACTATTCCTGTACAGTTTTACAAAAAAATGCAGGGACGTTTTCTTTGTGCAATGTCTAAGTATAAAAATCATAAATTAAATGTTTATTGTAATATTATGTTTACTAGGGGTGGGAATCACCAGAGGCCCCACGATACGATATTATCACAATACTTAAGTCACAATACAATCTTACGATTTTAAACATTTGGCGATATGCTGAGTATTGTGATATGCTGAGTATTTTGATATACTGCGATTTATTACCTTTTTTCAACTGCAAATTATGCTGCTTGTCAACATCTGTATTATCTAATAAAATACAGTTTTCAGTCTGTTCTACACAGTGTCATTCATGTATCTTGAGGTCAAAGGTCAAGGTTCATTCCAGATGGCCATGTCGTTGTGAAAATATCCATGTGTTGGAATAAGGGCTGCACAAATAATCAAATATTAATCACAATCATGATTTTGTGATTGTGATATCAAGTTCAATAGAGTGCTGCAGCGATGACATATTTTTGTAGGCCAACCAGGAAGTTAGCATCGCCCTGGTTCCTTCGACAAAATGCCAATGGGATTTCTCCATTGAATTTTGGATTATTGCAGAAAACAAGCTCTGTGGCAAATAAACATTTATGATACTTACCCGTTTTGTTCAGCAAGATAATCTTCACAAATGAACACCACTTTTATGATGTTGATGATTTTTTAAGTGTAAATGCAATCGCCATAAGTAAAAAGCTAACGTTACGCTATTAACAAACTACGCCTTTTTTAAGACACATAAAGGCGACAAAATTCAAGAGTGGGATATTCACTGATATATTTTATGAATAAATCTCTAAAGCTTGAATTAACCACAGACCTTATTTCAGGCAACTAACTAAAAACCCATTCAAAAAACCCCACTGACTTCCAGAAGGGGGAACCGGAAGTGCTAAAATGCTAATTCCTTTCCGGGTTTTAGGATTCATTCCTGCAGCTCTCTATATTGCCACAAAACATATTGCGATACTATGCTGTATCATGTGTATTTTCCCCCCACCCCAAATGTTTACATGCATCTAAATCAAAAGCGACACTATATTCCCCCTGATGTGGCAATAATGTTACAGGCATCTTTACAAAATTCTCATTTACAAAAACAGCCATCATTTAAGAAAAGAAGAAGTGCTTCAGTAGCTCTTTATCTGTTTGCTGTATTTCTTGTGTTGAGGTTGGTGGCACTGCCTCCCCCCTGTCTCTCTCTGCCCCTCCCTTCATCCAGTGATCGTTTTGTGAACCCGTTAGCCTGTCATTGGTTTAGAGACTCCAAATGACCCTGTGTTTCTGCAGAAGACTCATTCATCCCCTCCCTCTCCCTCCCCAGGCCACTGGCAATACTGATGACCACCAGAAAGACACACGCACAGACACACACACACTTTATACAGACAGGCATTAGCACATGCACGAACACACTCGCACACACACACACACACACACTGCTGGCTGCTGTGGTTTGCTGGTGTAATGTGCTTTGTTGTGTGAAGGTATCAATCAGAGGGGAGCAGATTATTAGAGTGTCTGAAAGAGATCAAACAATGTTGCCGTCTGCACCCACACATGGCTGATTTACAGGCAGGCTGATAAAGTACTGCAGCTCTCTGTCAGGGGCTACATGACGGCTCGCCGCGCTCTTAGGATAAATTATTGCAGAGGCCCGCGGTAATGTCTCTCCACCTAGCAACCAGCCGCCCCA
>CAKALG010034655.1:0-10149 GCA_916700815.1 Helicolenus hilgendorfi | reverse complement strand
GCAGCGCCCGTCGGTGAGAGAAATCACTCTGATTGGCAGTTCAGCTTAAGCAAATCAGTGCATGAGCAGAGAAACGTACCGTGAGGAAAGCAAGCCAACGATTAAAGTCAAGAGGAAAAACACAGAAGGTTTTTCTCATTTTTCATCTTCATCTCATCTGATCATTCCAGTAAACGGATATTTTCACAGCGGCATGGCCATCTGGAATGAAGCTATGTGGTGAATGAGAGAGAGACGCCACATTGTTTCATATACGCATCATAACAATGGCTTGCATATCCGCTGTCCTCTGTCTTCCGGTTTCCCTTTTTGAAGGACAAATACAGACTACCGCGACCTGCTGGTGTGGAGAGTTATTTCCTCTCATGCAGGCGCAGAACGTACATGTTAGTTGGCCTTCAGCTGTAGTCTTTGAGATGTATTATGTAAGTGCAACTTTTTGGCCAAAACAAAGGCGACGTGAGGCAATGCAGCTGGTGGCCTTTGTCACAGCTTGTTCTGTAATGTTGGCTTGGTGTGTCCCCAACTTAACAAGAACAGAAACTACAAAAATGGCAGCCAATGCATTAGCCTATACTTTTTGGACTAAACTAAGCAGCCATGTCTGCTTCATTAGCCAAACCAGCCAAAAAAAAAATCAACTTAACATAGGAAAGCAAAACAAATATCCACAATATGGTATTCCTTAGTTTCAGTGCAACAAAATAAGACTGGCCTACACACGCTGGAGGGAAAGTACATTAACTTTTAGCTCTACGGGCCACAGTCTTGATTTTCTCTTTCCAGTTTCACCATTTTACAAAAAACCACAAGGTTCAATGCGACCAGGAACTCCAAGTAATGGTTCCCTGCCACATAATGACTGGTAGCGCAAACAATGTTGCCTACAATTATGTAGGGTACTTTTGTTTTGCTGGTGGTGTGGGTGGTGGTGATGTCCACACCCTCATAAAAAGGGGCTCAAGTATAACCCTCTACCTCCTCTTTAACAATAAACCACCATCTTCATTGTGGAAAAAAGACCAAGTAGATTATTGTAGCCACGTTAAGTATGATTAACTTGACATTAATTCCAATTTTGGATACTAACACCTTTTTGTGTTTGGCTGTGCTAATGCTAAATTGGCTAGGGTGAGATAGCAGGTGATGGAAAGGTTTTGTTTTAGCTGTCTTGTTGTAGTTGTGGTGGAATCTAATGTCTATGACCAGGAAACCAGCCACAATTGCTGAAATACTTGACAATATCAATGGGCACAAACCCTGAAAGGGGCAAGAGAACTAGCTAAGCTAAAGCTAGAGTCAGTGCGCAGTTTTGACATAGCTAACTAACATTATAATGCTAGCGTTACTCAGATAAAACACATGTAAAAGAGGCGCCTTAGAGGTCCCTTAAATGCCCTCTTACACTTTAATAACTGCAACTTTAGTTTAATAACAGGTGTAACATTACTACACATATTGTTCAAATTTAAACTCCAGCATGTGTGATTCTGAAAATTCAAAGTTTTTTTTGTTAGCTATGAATTGCTATGGTTGAGCGTTAAAGGTCTCATATTGTCAAAAGTGTGATTTTCAGGTCTTTTATATTATAAAGCAGGTTTAAGTGCGATATAAATACTGTTCAACTATCAATACGCTCAATATACTGAGAAATACACACAGCCCGTATTCAGAAATTGCGTGTTTGAAACAAACCGTTATTATAATATTTAGACCATTACACGGTTTTAAACGTAAACATTCTAAATGTGTCCCTGTTTATTTCCTGTTGCAGTGTTTGTGAATGACATCAGCTGATAGGGAGTAAACATGGAACTAAACTGTTGCCTTGCAACGCAGTTCCGTTGCAATTCCATTGAAATTAGCTAAAACGGAGCATTTCAGACAGAGCGTGAATACAGGTACATTCAGACAGACAGTATGAGAAAAAATAATGTGTTTTTTGAACATTACAGCATGTAAACATGTTCTAATAGAAACACAAAATACAAACATGACCCTGAAAATGAGCATGATATGGGTCCTTTAACATTATCTTAACAATATTTTGCTAGGTCACCTGAGTCACGTAGGAAGCCAGGTGTATAAGCTAACACATAGCCCTATGATGAAGTAAGGTTAAAACAACACTCACTAGGGATGTTGTTAAACTTATAGCTAGGGATCTAGTTAAACATATAGCTAGGGATCTAGCTTAACATATAGCTAGGGATCTAGTTAAACATATAGCTAGGGATCTAGTTAAACATATACCTAGAGATCTAGTTAAACATATAGCTAGGGATCTAGTTAAACATATAGCTAGGGATCTAGTTAAACATATAGCTAGAGATCTAGTTAAACATATAGCTAGAGATCTAGTTAAACATATAGCTTGGGATCTAGTTAAACATATACCTAGAAATCTAGTTAAACATATAGTTAGGGATCTAGTTACACATATAGCTTGGGATTTAGTTAATGATCTCTTAGCAACAAGAAATCAAGTTGGGTCACCGTGACAACAGTGAAATAAACAGTGTCAAATGTTAATTATTGCCACTAACGTCATCGCTACCACTGGAAAAAAAACTACAATTACTAGTACATTCGTTCCCCAAAGTGCTGACAGCGCTAACTACAAAGGTAGTAATGTTGTAAAGGATTGAAACCTTATACAGCTAAAAAGCTAGCTTAAGTTTGAAGACAACTTTGTATTACGTCACATCACAAAATTAACAAATTATCCCCATATAGACAGCCTTCTCTCTCCACAACTTACCTTCACATAGAGTCACTATAAGTATAATCCAGGGCTTCTCTGAACATAGTTATGGACTTATAATAAATCCATAGCATGCACAGTTCGCCATCTTGTCCTAGACGACGACAGGAGGAAGGCAGAGCTCTCTCTCGGTGACGCCACCACCACCACCAGCTCCCACATATTTAAAACATTAGATAACTCTTGCATATGAGCGTCCAGAGACACCACACCCGAGCTCAGGTTGTAGCTATACTGTTCAGATTCTTCCTCTTTGGGCGAAGTGGCCCATCTCTGAAGGGGGTGTCTGTTAAACCCCCGTCTAGTCTGGTCTGGTCTAGACGTGCTGCTGCTCCGCGGCCCTGCCTGCTTCTCCTAACAACATGTCCTTTTCTCTCTCTAGCAGCAGCAACTGTGAGCGCATGTTTGTGAACTGACGGCATCAGCCAGACCAGAGCAATCCAGCATCGAGCAGATGATCAAGAAATATTCAGGATTCATATGTAGTTTATATATATACTGTATACAGGGAATGAAATTAGCACCTGCAACCTGCCAAATACAGGGTAAATGTTGGCTGTGGCAGGTGACAATTTCAGGTCACCTGCCACCATGGCAGACAGGTTTTCCTTATATTAAGAAATATTCTTTTAAAAAAGCAATTCTAAATCTTAAATTAAATATAGTCATGGATTAAGGTTACATGATATATTCCATAATTCTACTGTCTGGTACCACTGACTCAGTGTTTCAATTTAAAGCGTAGCCTACTACCTAGATTTCAGAAGTGGCAGACAAAAAAATTGAGTGGCCGCTAGAAATGTTCAGTGACCTGCCACAGTGGTAGGTGAGGAAAAAGGTTAATTTCAGACTCTGGTTGTGTATCAACATGTTACTTACAACTCTTTATTTAAGGTATATAATCTATAACATTGAGTGATATATTGAAACCCAATACTCCATGTTTTCATGGCTGTTTTTGGAAATATGCCTGTGGTGTGCATCATTTCAACACATGTAAGCCTAATATATCTAGTGTGCTTGGAAACTTTGGGATCTATATTACAATTTGCGTTAAACTTGCCTTTGTTTAATGTTTAAACAAACTTCTTCCTTCCTTCCTTCTTCACAGCTTTCACATCCAAAAGTAAAGTTGAAAACACAGAAAAAATAGTATCACTTATGACTAGTTTGCATTAAGGACTTTAAGAACTTTTAACATGCACTATCTGCAACCATCTTGGACTCCAACCACTGGCGCACGTTACACTTACTTTACACTATACATCCTATATACCACTTTATAGACTGCACATATGTACATATTACATGTATTTATTGCACATACATGTATTTATTGACGGACTGTACACACTAAGTTCACCCATTCACTCTGTATCTTTTTACATCTCTCTCATCTCTCTATTTATTGTTTTTATAATTGTTGTATACCTTTACCTCTCCTGTGTTTCACTCTGTTTGCTGATGTTGCTGCTTTGACACCTGAATTTCCCTCTGGGGATTAATAAAGGTTCATCTTATCTTATCTTAAATATTATTTTTAAAAAGCAATCCTAAATTAAATAGATTATAACACTTCATTTTAGAGGTCAGCAAATTTCATGGTAACAGTACTGTCTAAAAGTCTAATCCTTACCTTTATTTGTCCAGCTTTGTTGTCCATGTCCCTAAACTGTTATTTCTATTTCTGTGTAAGTACATTGAGAGAGATGCATAAAACCAGAGTAAAATTCCTTGAATGTAAGTACTTGGCAAATAAACCTGATTCTGAATACTCCACTGCAAATTGGTCGAAAAAAACAGCAATGATAAGACAATCACATCCTCCAGATCCTGCTGTCTCCTTAATAAACAAAACCTGAGGAGTTGAGGAGGATATACAGGCAATGACAATATGCAACTGCATATTTTATTTTACAGGCATATACATAACTGAAAAGTGATTTGTTGATAACTGATTGCTCAAAGGTATACAAAAATATAATAATAATTAAAAAAAATATGAGGACATGTACAATATCAGTAGGGTGAATCCATTGGTTAGTTTCTGAAATGTGCTTCATATTTGATATTTGAAAATGCAATGGAAGAACCTAATAATAACCAACAATATTCCTTTTCTTTCTTCTTTAGCAATGTGTCAACAGCAGAGTGCTCTTAAGGAAATTAGTGGGGGAGCACAAACTGAAATCTACTTCTCAGACAGCCAGGAGGCACCCAGCTGACAAACAAAGCTGCTCATAAACCCCCAGTGTCTGAGGAGACCAGCTGTAATCTAATCCACCAAAATGTAATTGTTTTTCCAAGTTCTCCTCACCAGTCCCCACCCCAATTACAGACAACAACCACCAGGCCTGGTCATCTGAAAAGCAGGTGTGAACACCTCTTGTCTAATCTGGTGCATCATGAGTAAACACAGCTGGGTAATAGTGAAGCAGAGTAGCACACATGTAAACTATAGAAACCACCTTTAGGTCTATTTAGCTTCTCATGGAAGACACAGGTGTGCTTCCTCGAGTGTTTCCTATAAATTGTCCCTTCCAGTCTCATCCCAGCAGTAGTGCATGGCTCACCATGAAATAATACGCTGACAAACAAGACCTCATTAACAGTGTCTTTGAAAAAAGGTATATTTTCTAATTATCTTGTCAAGACAAATTTTCAAATTACATATTTTGGGTCCACCAAGACTCAATCACATAAAGTCACGTAATAAAGTGTAAAAACAACTTTATTGGTACAAGAAAAGCAGCATCACATATTATAATATTTGCATCTTATTTTTTTATACATACATAGTTATTTAGTTATTTCCTGTACTTAAATTTCACCTGCTTTATATGAGCCTATTTCTCTTAGTCATGTATTTCTTTTATTCTGCACTTGCACCTCCATCTGTTTATGTATAGGCTCAGTGCTGCTTGATAGATGTGCTCTCATCTTCCTATGTCATACAGGGGGTGCTTACATGGGTTTCTTACTATTACTATTCTGTAAATCTTTTATTTAACCTTTATTTAACCAGGTTAGTCCCGTTGAGTTAAGAACCTCTTTTCCAAGGGAGACCTGGCCAAGACGGTCAGCAGCAAGAACACAAAGTTGCAGACGCAGACACAAATAGATATAAAACACAATTCACAAACACTAAAAGCACTAAAATTTGCATTAAAAGAGAACTATCTAAAGAAAAAAGGGGGGTCAAAAATTAACTTTTCTGGGAGTCAGCTGTACAACAAGGGAAGCTAAAAACATTGGCATGCCATAGAGTCTGCTTCTAAAGCTTTCATTTTAGATTTAAAAATGTTTAATGATACCAGCTCCTGGATTTTCAGGTAATTTTGGAGCAAATTCCAGGCTGAGGGTGCACGATATGCAAAATAATATTGAGCATATTTAATCTGGAAACCACTTTGTGCTTAAACTTGAGAAGTGTTTTATAAATAAAATGATTATTATAGTATAGTATTAATACATGATGTCATGGCACTACTCCTGTACGATACGAGTACTTATACACAAGAGGAGCGTTCTTCTTTATAGGTGAGGGGGGAAAGACACTTGTTCACTTGTGATCAGGTAACTCTGCTCTGTGATCTCTTGCTCTGGTCTATGAGCAGATACACACAAACATGTGCACACAAGCACGCGCTCTCTAGGTGACTATCATTTGTCTCCCCCTACTGGTCAGCAAGGTGATCAGCATTGTGCAGTACAAAACCAGCTTTTGTTGTGTTATTGCAGATAGATATTTGCAATTTTAGTCAACATTACAAAATTGTGTATAGTCTTACATACAAAGTGGGTTGAGGTTCATAACATAAACCTCACTGAGTTATTATAGGGTAGTACAAATATAAAGGTACTTGTCTAATGGCCTCTGAGAGAAGCCGCCTATCGGCCAAAATTAGAAACTTGGTTTCCAGTTTCATCATATGAGTCACCTGAATGCACGTGCTTGACATGCATAAACCATTGATAGTCTGAGACATAAACATGTAGCCTAAAAACATTAATGTTTTACACAGTGCAATTATTTTGTTATAGCTTTAGCTTTCTGGAGTAGGTAATAAATCTAATGAACACCCTCTATATCCCCTGCACCCAATAAAAATAGTTATACTAATAATAATAATAATAATAAAATCCCCATTTTAGGCCACCAAAATGATGCATCATCTAATTTATAATATGCGATCCAAGTCTATATCAGGCAAATTCTCCAGTATATGTAGGCTATAGGCCTCAACACATATCCATTCCTTTCTGATGCATTTCTGTTGCAACATATAATTTGCAGTCACAAGTCCACATAGATAAAATACAGAATTAAGACTAATGATGTTTCAAAGCTATCTTGCCCCTTATCTAGATAGTAGGACTGCCCCCCTAAGTCCACAAATTGGTTGTTTTGGTCTCAGTTGACTAGGATTTCTTTAGTCAATTTGTCGTTTTTTATTCTTTTTTCATGCAGAATGACATATTTCCAAGAAACTTATGAGCACATCTCTGGTAAACACAAGATTTAAAGTGGTGCTTTTGTGTGATTCTTTGCCGAGAAGCTCGGTTTTACAGATCTGTCGATTAAATCGACTAATTGATTAGAGTGTTAGTCGCATAAGAATTTCTTTGGTCGAGGGCAGCCCTAGTAGAAAAGATGAATCGAAGCCTATGAAATCATACTGTCAGAGGGAATCTGAATATTTGAACAGAGATGATTGATCTTTTCAGCTAAGTGTCATATGCTGCCCCTTGGTGGTAATAACAAGGCCTGGCATGGCTGTGCAGATTACAGACAAAGACAGCAATGCAGCATAAAGCATCAGTTAAGTGAAATAAAAAAGAAAATCTGATTGAATTCTTTCCATTTTTATTGAAAGGAATCGTGTTTCCACCAGTTATCTAAAAAAAAAAAAAAAAAAAGCTTGATTCCACTTTGCCATCACTGGAACATCACAAGGCCAAAATGAGCTGTGTGCCAAAATCAATGGTTGAATTAAAAATTTTGTACAGTATAATGGTCAGTCTTTAAAAATAAAAACTGTTAACAAAGAAAAAAGCCACAAGAACACTCAGATGTACATACTGTATGTATGTCTGTGTGAGTGTGTGGTGTGTGTGTGTGTGTATGTATGTATGCTTCTTCTGTACAGAGATAAACGTATAATCTGTCAGACGCACTCAGAAATGTGGACATGAACGTTTACCCCGTGTGGACCACCAGTTAAGATTACATTCTCGTAGTGTGTGTTATAGTTGGTTTATCGAATCCTCTTCTGTTGGCGTGCGCGGTAGATGTCGTGTATGGGCGGAGCCACGGCTCCTTTGTCGTCCTCCTCGTCGGAGTCTGCGTTTGGCCTCTTGAGTGACTTGGCAACAGCATGGTTCTCCATGGATCCATTGCCCTCCCCTCCTGCATCGGGCTGTCTACCAGTGATCAGCTCTACAGCAGCATCAACAGCTGTAGAGACAGAAAATACATCAGTAGCACGTCAAATAGGGGGCAGAACAACATTTTGACACACTGGAACACATTTATGCCAATTCATGTAACAGTTGTCAAGATATTTTTACTCTGGATCCAAGTGTCGGTTTGATCACTGGATGACTGCCCAAACATCTAACTGACATTTCCATCACCAGAACCTTGTTGCTCGTGTGGCTAAATATAGAAATGGTCTGGTTACATTCAAAGCGCTGACAAAAGCAACTTACTCTCAGGAAGTGTGCATCTCCTGAATGATTCCATGAGCTCATCCACTTGAACAAAAGGTCCCTGCAGCGAGAAACATTCACAAAGTTATTGCATTCTAGTAGAAAAAAAAACTCCTGCTCCTTTCATCTTTTATTCATTATGAGATTGATAGTATTAAGCTGATGCTGCTGCTGCTGCTGCTGCTACTCACAGTGAAGCACGTAGGCGGAGGCAGCAGCTTCATTAGGACTACAGCAGCTGGGGGGACTGGGAAAACTCCACCAGGGACAGGGTGTAAACCTGGAGCTGTGGGAAGGAACATCAAAGATGGATCTTTTTATGTGTTGAGTAAATGAAGGAGAGACAGCATAGCAACAAGCACGCAGTTTCACTGATTTGTTCAAACATCCAGTGGAGTTGAGTGAAGACCTCGGGCAGCTATTGACTACGTACGAGCAAGGTGACGTGGCTGGAAGGGGATCATCTGATTGGTGTCGGGTTTGGGGTACTCTGGTTTACGGTCAGCTTCATCCTTTAGTGTCGGCGTAGAGGGCGTCACCACCGTCTCTGGGAGCATCGCTGCCAGTTTGGCACGAGACACATCCTACAAACACACATAGTGGAGACAGTTTGAATATCAGTTGAGAGAAAAGCCTTATCTGTGTTGGGTTATAATTATTGCAGCCAGGGTTCACATCAACACAATAAAACACAGACCTAGTAAAGGGAAATGGAAATTTGTCCCAAGTACACATATACAATTGTGCAAACATGCAAAAAGTTTGCAAGGGAAGTGCAAAAAGTGTAGCCAGAGTGCTATACGCTAGTGAGCATATTAATAACACTTGGGAAGAAGGAGAAGTGGAATCTATGAGTTCTCCTAACGGGTACCCTGAAACAACGTCCAGCAGGCAAAAGCTTGAACTCCTTCGGGAGTGGATGGTCCTGGCAGTCCAATATAGCATTAGCCCTTCAATCGATAACTTGACGCCTCCTTGAAATCTTATTGGCCATTTTAACAAGACTTCCAAGTCTGTTCTTGTTGGACAGATTTAGATTTCCAAACCAATCAAATAAACAAAAGGTTGAAACAGATTCAATAAAATATCTGTAAAGTCATCTCAGAAGAAACATTAAATCTTTGCTGGACCTTTTTAGAGGTCGCATCAACATGGGATTCAAAGCACAGTTTTTCATTAAGAACAAAACCCAAATATTTGTAGTTCTTCGCTACGTCAATGTCAACACCATTAACATCAGTTGGCAGTGTGCCTGGTGGTGAACACGTGTCACTGCTTTGGCAGCAAGATACACACCTTGTATCCGAGGGCCTTGAGTTCACTAGTCGAGCAGGGATACAGGTCCATGAACTTGTATCTGTCTACAAGCAAGGCTGTTTCTTTGCCCTCGTACTCGTCCTTGAAAGCAGTGAATCGCCTGCGCTCCACTTTCAGGATACTGGCCAGGTCTCCTATGTTACTCTCGAAAGCCAGGAACCGAGCCCAGATCTCGCTGAAGGATGAGAGAAAAACAAAAAAAATCAACAAACATCGTACGAGACATTGATTATTACGCCGCTTACGTGCAACTTAATCAATACTTGACATTACCCTGACTTTTCTGGTGACAAGCTCCCTGAGGTGAGGACACGTTCAAACAGAACCCTTGTGTTGTTGTCCTCTGAAGAGGAAGA
>CAKALG010034653.1:0-10230 GCA_916700815.1 Helicolenus hilgendorfi | reverse complement strand
CAGGTCAGGAGGTGGGTCAGACCAGGGTCGATTTCAATGTGAACGGCACACACCAGGGTCGCAAACAAACGGGGCGGGACAAATCTATTTGGTTGCAAATGGGGGCGCACAGTCATGACACAACTGTCACAGGTCGCCGCAGCTCAAAGAAACGGTGCAACGGGAGAAGGAATGTTTTTAGATACATTGGAGGTAAACAACACAAATATGTGGCAAGACTTTACCTCTGCAACCCCATAATTTATTTTACCTTCAACTCTGCAATACTGACTTAACACTACAATAATTTAGTGCATTAATTCAGCTGTCAATAAACTGACATTAACACTGCATTTATTTATACAGTACATGTAATATTTGTTTTTATTTATAATATTTGTGCATTTTGACACACTTAATGATCAATCCTATTTTTTCAGCATTATTATTGGCACTGTTGTTATACATATTTCTTATTTATATTTCCTTATAATTTCTTTCTATATTTCTATTCTAGATTGGGAGCAACATTTAACTCAGTTTCATATCAATCAATAAAGTATTTCTGATTCTGATATTTATTTATAGTTTCCTTGCCAGAGAGGGGGAAGTACCCTCCACCTTAAAGGACGGTGCTTCATTGAGCTGTGAGCGTGACTACAAACGGAGTTCACTCCACCAAGGAGTGAGAGGGTGTAGGGGCCGGATTGAAACTGGATTGAGCCTTCCGCGGTGAGGATGACATTAAGCGGTAGATGAGCAGGACGGTGAGGGACAACATAGTGTATACGAACATAACATGGCTCCTGAATGAGAGAGGCATCACCCGTACACAGAAACAGAAACACACCGTGCATGGAAGCCGAGCACCTCAGGCAAACTGCCAGCTGTGAGCACATCTGTTTTTAAAGCATGTTAGCACATTTGTAACGTTGCCTTTTTTAACTTTTTTTTAATTTTCAAATAAACCTGCAAAAAGATATCTGTCGCCTCACCTGTTCCATCTGTTATAAAGTACCTAACCCAGGTCATTAAATTATCGAGCAATTAGAAAACTTGATGATATTTAAACTAATTTTATTACATTTGGACTAACTGTTACATGCCACACACCCAGCTGGAAAACTTTAGTATAGGTTGACTATATGGAGCAAATCGTTGCTGGGATGGTGGAGTGAATGAAATATACATTTCAGTCTTCATGTTTCTGTAATCCTTTTTCTAAATATAGCCTATATTATCACATTAGATAGCACAAAGTATTCTAATATATGATAAATGGGTACAGTAGATAGACAGAGGAAAAAAGGTTTATGAGTGTGGATTGATAGATGCTGTAAATCTGTATGTTGTCTGTAGATTTTTCCTACATTACAGCTCCATGTAACATAGTTAAACATTTCACAAAGGTTAAAATACTGTATGCACTGTTATATCCAAAATATGCATCATAATGTGACATTTTTGCACACACTGATGATGCCACTATCATCCCCTTTCTGTATTAAGACGTGTAAACCCCCCGCCCATATCCAGCACCTGATCTCACTGTATGCATTGCTCCTGGGTTGTGACCCAGGTCATATCTGATTTGTCATGACCAGGGATTAACCCGGGTTGACTGTCTTGGTTTGAATTGACAAAAGAAGTGTTGAACATTGGTTAAATAACCCTGGTCCAACCCTGGTCATTGGTGTGAAAGAGGTATAAGTAATGCCCCCAATGAAATCACCCAAAATGAATCAGACTGAAATGTCCCTTTCAAATATGATTTCACATATTATACTTATTGATTATCTAAGACTTTGAAATGCTTAGACCACAACCTCCCTTCATGCCCTTAGCTGTAATATATTCCTTATTTTTCAATATCATGCCCTCCGTCTTTCCCCATCATCACAGGCCCTACATCTCATCTCTAATCCTCTCATCAACATGCAGACTGAGGGAAGAAATTATAGTTCTGTTGAAAAGACACACTGACATACGCAGATCTAGAGAGACAGCAGAAGAGGATTTTGTTTTTTTAAAAGCACCACAGTGATGACAGACATTACATGAAAGCAAACAAACAAAAACAACCGTCTGTGCAAGTAAAACCAAACAGGAAACACGACTCAAACAAACTTTCCTCTGATGATAAAGTGTCATTTTGATGTTAAAGCACACAGACATATGAAGTATTTGCATAAATTAATATAAAGTGTGTGTGCATGTAAGCTTTTTGGCCACCAGACAGACAGGTGGGATATGTTCACCTTCTGGAGCATTCTGCTATCTTTGTATAGTTTTACAGTATCTGCATCAAAATGTGAGCAAGTCTATGACATGTCCACATTAAATACTGATGTGCAAAGACTGCTCTAACAAGTCCTACAGTGCCTCATTTAGGCACTGACTTCTTAGCCATGTAGCATGATAAACTTAGCTAATATAAGCTGCAAACTTTTGCACAAAAAAAACAAATAGTAGCACTACACTCATGCAGTGAGCTAGCTTCAGACTAAAACAACACCACACCTTGAAGATAACGTCAAAGCTGTGGCAGTAATGTGACATTTCCTGGCCTTGAGCTGTTCATGTAAAGTAGTTGGCTACCCTGATAACCTCTCAAGACAAGACACATCGCATTCATTTCACTGTCTTACCCTGTTTTCTTGTTGAAGTGACGCCAGGTAGTTCACTAACAATCTGAAGCATCTTTCCGCACACGTGTAGGTGTAAGTACCCGGATGCTCCGCCGGTTGGACTCGTCTAGTTAAGGAGACACTGAACAGGTGTTGCGTTCAATACTGTT
Organism: Helicolenus hilgendorfi; assembly: GCA_916700815.1. Taxonomy (NCBI): domain Eukaryota; kingdom Metazoa; phylum Chordata; class Actinopteri; order Perciformes; family Sebastidae; genus Helicolenus; species Helicolenus hilgendorfi. The sequence goes on along the minus strand of CAKALG010034653.1, from coordinate 7,454 downwards.
TCCTACCTGAACCGGAACTAACCAGAACCACCGAGAGGGGGCGCTACCGTACCTGTACATGTATATAAAATGTTTAACTTGATAAACTGCTGCTGCAACCTGACCCCTCCACAAAGAGGACGTGAAGTGGAGCAATGGTGGGAGGTCAGAGACACAGTTAACCCTCAGAGACCTACAATAGACCCGTTATAGTCTGTTTCTTTACGGGTGTCCTGGGGTTCTTTAGGAAGAGATAGCAGGTCAACAGTAGATGTCACATAGAAGTGGTGTACATCATCTGAAAGCTGAGAACCTGAAGATTAATTTGAGATGCTGCTCAGCACTGTGTGTCAAGTTGTTCTCGTCATAAATCTGAAATAAACATCAATTAATTATTTAAAATGAATTGTAAAAGTGTACAAGGGTTTAGAACATTCTAATCGAAGTATATGATGACCATCCCCATGCTCTATTATGACTCATAAGTTGTTGCTGCACTTTTAGGGTTGATACCATTTGTTACACAGATTTGGTGCTAAATTTTTACCACTCTAGAATTAATAAAAATGATCTATAATTCCTCCAAAATACCACATTAAGACACCAAGACCTCGAGGAACACCATAGAAGAAGCCATGCTGTGATTGACGGTATCAAAAACGTTTGACATTTGCAGATTTATGCAAGAATTGCATTATTTTGGCGATTGGATGGCGAGCACTTCTGTTGTGTAAACTGCTCTGAAACCCTGTTATTGTCAATCTAGCTAGGAAAATATTGAAAAAATCAAATACTACCATTATGTTTTGTGATACTGTATCGATTCTCAAAAACACTGTATCAATTTTTAATTAATAGTTTACATGCAAAGATTAACTCAGTCAATACTTTATTTAATTTGGCAAAGACATGTGCCCTTCTCAAAGTAGTGCCATGATGTTGGATGTTACGGGGACTGTGATAAATGCAAATGCAGATCCCACAGTTCCGATTGCATAAAAGAGGTAAACATTTTTTTTTGCATATGACGGTGTTATTTATACAGTTTTCCTCATATTAGATAAAAAATTGCAATATATTGCCTTACTTACAGTATCGCAGTATATCACAATATATTGAATCATAACCCCTGTATCATGATATGAATCGTATCGCCAGATTTTTGCCAGTACACTGCTCTAGATTTAATGTTGTGATTTATTGCAAGAACAGTCATCTTGCTTTGGTATGTTGTAGAAACACCAGTGAAACCACTGGATCTCTCATTTTTAGTCACATTTAATTGTATAAATTTATTTATGAGTTATATATGAGCCAATGTTTCTCTGATTTGTGTGCCTTAAGGTGTTGTCTGTGTGTTTTTTTTCCTTTAACTATTTATGTTTTTTGCTTGTCTCCATTTGTTTGCTTGTCTCCATTTTTGTTCTGTTTTGCTTTTAGTTCCTAGTATTGTCTGTTTATGTTGATATATATCAGAAATGAGGCATGATACACATCCCGCAGAAGTCTGTACCACTGAAATGCACATGCTTCCTCATACAAATATTTGAAACAGAGTTATATATATGAGTTTTCATAAAGCCATAAAAAGTTGGTGTTTAGTATTATGGATGATACTTAAAGCATCCTCTGACAGTCGTATCATTAGTTTTCATTACTTTGATTTCCGATTGCTCTCGGTGTGCTTTACGCCGTCTGATTCAATACCTAATCATCAGCCTTGATTTAGCATTTATTAGACAAGCTACATGTTTGTAAAACACTTAAAATATTCATGTCTGAAGCCGGGTGCTATCATCAATGAATATATATCCACATAAAAACATCAACTTTGATTGACACTGTAGGAGACTCCACCAGAAAACTGACTCTTTACTGCACCTCACTTTGACTTCTCTTAGTCTCTATCATAAAGAGGCAAAGCTTAAAACTCCGACCTCCTTCCTTCTCTGTGGACCAATCTCTCTCTCTCTCTTTTCTCATTCTCCCTCTCTCTCTCTCTCCCTCCCTCTCCTCTGTCTAATGACTCTACAGCGAGACCATTAGGTGGATAATTAAATGTGAGACTCATGCAGCTCTCTGGTGCTCTCCAGGCCCTGATGGTACATGTTTGTCTATGTGTGTCTGTTCTTTGTCCATCTGTCTATCTGTGTGTTCCTCCTGAGCCCCGTTGCTCTTTATACAGCAGGGGAGGACTCTGCTGCAGAAGGGACAGCAAGCGCTCAGAGCTGTCCTCCCATAAGAACTAAAAGGGAGACGATGACGAAGGATTCCCGCACTCTGCATAATCACCACATGGGGTCCAGCGTAGGTTTGTACCATCTGAAAATGACTAGTCAGTTATACTAATTAAGGTTTTTTTGTAATTTAATGAACACAGGCAGAAAGCGTAAGATTGTCAGCTCAAGAGGATAACTCTGCAGGGATTAGGTTATTGGAGATCAATCAAAACACACAGCCAAGTTTCCATCCAAATGTAGTGCAAATGTAACCAAATATGAAGAAAATTGGCAAAATTAAAGTGTGTTTCCATCCATCCATGGATTAACTGGATCGATTAACTGCTGGAAATCGGTCCAAAGCGGAGGTTGCCACCAGCCCAAACTGCCTCCAGTGGTATCTAGTCATGTAGTTTTGAGAATTAGAAATTTGAGTGTACTAACCCTTTAAAAGGACTTCACTGTAACATGGCACAACAAACTTCCAAAGACTTCCAGTTCGTAAGTGTTGAGAAAGTCTAACTCATTTCCCCTTCCTTTCTGAATACTGACAGGGTGCTCTTGAGCAAAGCACTAAACGCTCCATCTGCTGCAGCGGAGCAACTTGGTTGGAGGATTGCTGTTGTGCTGGCCCATAGATATGGGGGTGTGAGGCAGAAAGGTTCAGATAAAGTACATGTGGGTTGGAAAAACAAGAGGTTTCAAATGGACTGAGAATGCATCACAAATTTATTTGTATTTGTTTTGAGCCTTGAGATACAAAATGTACAGTATGTGTTATGTGTGTGTGTGTGTGTGTGTGTGTGTGCTCAAAGATTTCTGTCAGTGATTTGTGGCGGATTCCTCGGGGGGAAACTGTACAGCCATTCAAAGTAAGGCAAGAGGTCTGATGATAAGAGAGTGTTTGCTGCCTCAGTTGTTGCTGCTTAGCGGGTTATGATAATGTGCTAATGTATCAGCGAGGCAGATAATCATTTATCTGATGCAGTGATCCCTTTATGTATCCTCACTTATTATTCTTGTTATGTTCTATAGATAGAAAGATAGATAGATAGATCAACAAGACACATTAAACACACTGATGGTGCTTAAATGGACACTTGTACAACATTTTGCCCACACAGATTCCATGTAGCTCCACAAAGTCTTTCCAACTGCAGACTCATCAACACCTACAGATTTGGCCTACCTGGACACATGCACACGCAATGTGCACATGCACGAACAAACACACACACAGACACTCAAAACACACATGGTTAAATGGTGCTTTGCAGTAATGCTGGCGGGCCAAGTGGTGAGGTTGCTCTGCACTCAGCAGCACTTTTTTACTGACTGTCAGCCAATAGCTAAGCATTTCTGTGTGTGTGTGTGTGTGTGTGTGTGTGTGTGTGTGTGTGTTTATGTGCACACTTGCATGTGTCATTGAACATCTATCACATTACAGGACAGGACACATATGAGTTGACAGCTACACATGTATGTGTTGTTTGCACATGTATTATTCATCATGCCACATGCTGTTTGTATGTGGCTGCGTTAGTTTGCACACATAATGCTTCTCTTTGTCCAATTTGGAGGAGCTGGACCTTCTCCAAGGCCCGCTCCCTGGCTGTGCAGCCCAGATTAGTGGCCCCTGACTGGGCTGCGATGGCAGAGAGAGCTGCCTCATCATCCAGGAGGCTCCAGGGAAGCTGTGGGCCTCTGAGCTCTCCTATTGTAAAAAAGCCTGACATCGTATAAACAGCGAGTGTATAAACAACAAGTGTCTATCTCTCGATCGGCAAGCCTGAAGATTTATGCTCTTTTGTGCTTGTGATGATACTTTAATGGCCAATTATAATGAGTGCACAGGGCTTTGGCCTGGTTTTTGCTGAGACATCTTGACAGTTGACACTGTGCACAAAACAAGGCCACAGAGCCTTGTGTTCACTGTGCTCATCTGTCTGCCTCCCTGCTCTGCTGTAAAGCCAGAATTTGTGTCCGATGGCCCTGCTCTGAGGCTGAATGCTTGAGAATTAGATTTTTCTAGAAGCCTTCTACAAAAGTCAAGGATCCAGGAGTCATTTCTGGGCAGATAACAAAATCTGTCTTTAGTGACCAATCAACACGTTCTCATCCCAACTCTTCACGGTATCGTCAGTCTCGTGAATCATGTCTGTAGTCTCTAGTCACTGAAGTTAACGTCAACCACGACTGTTTCCTAACCCTGCCTAAACCTAACTTCCTGTGAATGCAGAAGTTTATTTTGAAAGGATACTATGCATGTAACGAGCGTATATTAACAGGCCGTCCCCGGTACGTCCAAAAGTAACGCAGGAGGGGTAACCCCTTGCGTCGGTTTTCGATAACGTTGGGCACTGACCAATCTGCGATATTTGACCAGTTGAGAGAGCATGTTGTTTAAGTCAAACCGCGATCTTTTACTAAGCGTAACTAAGTAGTTGTGTTGCCTAAACCTAAGCAAGTAGTTTCCTGTGAAGACAGAAGTTTATTTTTGAAAAGACTGTATGTATGTAATGAGCGTATATTGACAACTGATAACTTTTAGTACGATTTCATACAAACCACTTTATGAGAATACGTTGACATAGTAGTTTTCATTGTTAGTGGTGGAGTCCGCCATTCCCGCACAAGATTCATATAATGCAGCATGTTATCCAGATGTGATCCTACTGATATCAGTCTCATTGTTTACTCTTCACTCTCCTGCAGTCGTATCAGAGCTTGACTGAATTACTGCTAATACAAACCAAGCATATCCTACTGCTGATAGTTAACATTAAAAAACATTAAACTGTAATCTAATAAATATGGGAAATATGTCTTTTACACAATCGTTCATCAAAAATGTGTCTATAAAACAAGATTTGGTCGTTTTTTGACCGCAGATTAAATTGAAACTGTCCTCCAAACAGCACTGAGTGAAAGCTGGCCTCACCAATGTGAGATGTTGTTTCCTCTCCCAACACGTCGGTAGCATTTAGCATAAATGATCCCAGAACAGCTGGACCAAGTGTGAGCACGCTGCGGTCATTTTACTTGATTGCACATTAGAGGATTCTGGGCATTGATGTCCGTAAAATTCAAGCAGTCACCTCTCGTTGCCATTTGGGTCCAACAGCATGTGCAGTTTGTCCATGCAGCTCGTGCTCATTTTCATACTGAAAAGGCCAGTGCTTCCTTTTGTCTCATTGAGAAACTCCGGTTCAAATGCAATCTGTCAGCTTTATCCGAAACCTGTTGTTTACTTGAGGGAAACAGAGTTGTATATATTAGATGTGCTCCTTCCTACACCCTCATCTGTTTTTAAGAAGTAAACTAAACTTTCTGGCTGTCTCCCTCTTTCCACACAAATGTTCTCCTCTTATCTCCTCTAACCTTTCACTCTCTTTCTTTCAGCTTCCTCGCCCTCTCTTTCTCCGGTCTCTCAGTGCTGTAAATGAGCCGACAGAGAGCCTGAAGCGAGGGGGACTAAGCTACAAACACCAATCTGGTCTCAGCTCAAATGTCAGCCACTCTAACACACACACACAGAAACTTTCTCCTGTCACCCTCCGTTCTTCTACCTTTCTCCTCCCTTCCTCTCTCACCCTCCTCTTCTCTCTCTTTCTCTTGACATTTAACAGTCTGCACTTGTCTGCTCTGTAATTTCTTGTCATCTCCAGCTATCCAGCTATCTAAAGGGAGGTTAAGGATGGGAGTTAAAATAGACAGGACGGGGTCGGGAACCAGTCGCGTTTGCTGGCGTGTTCATGCAGATGCTGCAGCGCTCCTGGACGGGTGCTGATTAGTCGTTATGGGACTGAAGCCAAGACAGCAGTGAGCACATCGCCTCTGTGTGATGCTGTCACCGTTTGAGACTAAATAATATTAGGTGCAAGTTTCTGTACTGATACCAAAATAATAACCTTTCTTACGTATCTTTTTTTCCTCATTTAACAAAAGAAGCCAGTCACGTCTACAAATGTTATGAGCAGCTGTACAAGAACGTTGGCGAAAATAAAAATGTCTAAAATTTATATCAGGAACTGGATCATGAGACTAGAATAAGTAAATAAGAGACAACACTCGACAAATCTGTAAAACTTCAGTTTCTCCACAAAGAATCACACAAAAGCACCACTTTAAAATCTGGTGTTTAGGAGAGATATGCTGTGTGTGTCATTAAGCCATTAAGCATGAAAAAAGCCTAAAAGAAATGACTAACTGACTAAAGAAATCAACCAGTTAGTTGATGAATCAACTCTCCAAGCGGACCTCGAGGCAGTGATTGGTAGACGTTTTTACAGGATTACAGCAGCTACAGATGACGGGTCTTTTCCGGTCCTTTTTCAGAGCTCATCAGTAATGGATCGCTGTCGGCGTGTAAAGACCATTTCAGCCAATATAACAAATAGTGTCTACTGGAGAACATCGTCAACCCTGACTTTAACTGGAAAACATATACATTTAAAAAGCAGGTCCAGAAAAGGAGATTTGAAGACAGGAAAAATAAGTTATTTAGAGGTCAGATGCTACTTCACAGATTGCAAGATTTAACTGGAATTAAAGGTGCTCGTGTGGAAGTCTCAGATTATTGAAGTCAATGAGAAAATCTCAAAATCATCTCTTAAAAATCCAAAGTAAATATTTATTCCCCCACAAAATGTTAGCCTTAATATCTGATTTCGCTTTGTGTAATGTGTTTCTTGGCAGCAACTTTTTTGATGTTATTGTCCCTGCAGAAATATTTAGGTTTATTAAAGAGTAAAGTGTGTTTTGGGGCAGCTTTGCCTTTATTAACATATCTACAAAGTATAGTGGAGATGTAAAAACAATATGTGTGAAATATTTTGGTGATAGAAGACAAAGTCACAATGGCATCATATAATAAAATGCTGCACATTTCAATTTTGCAGTTCAAAGGCTTTAAGACACTGTGCCATTATCGTCATAAAGCCGACATTATGTGGTGAAATGTCCAGTGTAATGTATGAACTATGTGGTCCACATATTCCTTTAAAGTGAAAAGAGTCTAATGAAGGCAAAAACGGAGCTAAAAATGTGATGATTGCCTTCCTATGATGTTCTTAATGGAATGGCTGATGGCTGCTATTTTGCTGTTTAGCTATTATTGTAATTTACTTCTAGCTAGATGGCTGAAATTGTAAAATGCATGAGTGACTCTACATGTAAATGCAGCCTTATCCTTTCAGGACCGGCCTTGTAGAAAGGTGCAGTGGCGTTGTGGAGCAGGGTGGGTCTCGGGGTGGG
>CAKALG010034652.1:0-12884 GCA_916700815.1 Helicolenus hilgendorfi | reverse complement strand
GGGGGTAATGGTGCAAAGAATAAGTACTTAATTTTGAGCAAAATGTGCTAATGTCTGAGCTTATTAATGTTTATCTCCAGCACAGAGCAAAGCAGTCGGCTGATTTAAATGTCCATTTGACGCTGCTTTACTGTACCATTCTGCTCCAGTTGTCACATCACAACAGAGACCTGGTACCCCAGATTGTGGTTGATGCAGAGCCATTAGCAATCATTAGGTTAAAGGTTAACTTTTACCCATGGCTGATCGATTAAAAGATTTCATCACGATTATCACACGATTGTCCATGATTAGTCGCCATTAATCGCACATTTTTTATCAGTTCAAAATATAACTTAAAGGGAGATTTGTATTTGTTTTGTATTTAATGCTCTTATCAACATGGGAGTGGGCAAAAATGCTTGCTTTATGAAAATTTATGAATATATTTATTATTTGAAATCAATAAACACAAAAAAATGACATATTAATTATAAAACCCTAGCAGGTGCTGCATTCAGCATAAAACAAGATATGCTCCAATCATAACATGGCAAACTGCAGCCCAACAGGCAACAACAGCTGTCAGTGTGTCAGTGTGCTGACTTGACTATGACTTGCCCCAAACTGCATGTGATTATCATAAAGTGGGCATGTCTGTAAAGGGGAGACTCGTGGGTACCCAGAGAACCCATTTACATTCACTGATCTGGAGGTCAGAGGTCAAGGGACCACTTTAAAAATGGCCATGACGGTTTTGTCTCGAAAAAATAAGTTTGGAGCGTTATTTAGCCTCCTTCCCGACAAGCTAGTATGACATGGTTGGTACTAATGGATTCTTTAGGTTTTTCTAGTTTCATATGATAACAGTATCTTCACTCTAGCTTTAAAACTGAGCAACAACCTCTCGAAGATTGATTGTGTTAATGGGTTAAAGAAAGTTGCGGTAAAACAAATTTGCGTCAAAGCTTTATTATCGCGTTAACTTTGACGGCCCTACTTTTGAACACATTTAGGTCATGTGACATGGTAACGAGTCACTTTTGCATTGTCTTTACAGCACAGTGGTTACGTTGAACCTCTGTTTGCAGTCTGCTTCACTGACTACTCTAATTTTAATACCATATCATAACCAACAACACTGCTATAATCAGATGCTAAACAATGTTCTGCTGGAGTGGGATTTACTATCCAAATTATGTAATTTTATCAAATTGAAAGTTGACTAATGCCCACCTGGTAGTACTGATACTCATCTTATTTGATGTACTGTATGTATTAAAAGTTACCCTGTGGTATTCCAGACCACTAGTAGCGCTATGGAGAGAATGTTTTGATGAGTCGATCGCTATCTTGTTTGTTTCTCATGCATGCACATGCACATGATCATGGATGTACAATGCGTTTTTTTTGCGTTGCAAATTTTTTGGGAGTAAGGAAACACATGTTTGTCAGATCTCAATGATACACTCAAAGTCTATGGTAAGAAACACTGAATGGAAACATAATTGGATTTGATTGGCAGTATAATTGTCTCAGTTTGGATGTTGCATTTGCATGTAATGGATGTTAATAAGGGACTCAATTTGGCGCCATGCCATTGTTGCGACGGCCCATTATTCTGAAACCCCAACAGTCCGAAAAATGTCCCATTGGACCAAATGCCCATTTGTCCGACAGACCGTTATCTCGAAAAACCAACTCCCATTGTTCAGCAAGTCCATTGCTCCAAAAATGCAAACTCTCCCTGCAATAAAGAGAAGCACATGGCTAATTATTATGCAAAATTATGTCATCGGATCTTCCCTATGGCAATATTTTTAAGTCTTACCATTACCTGCCCTACTCTGCCTCTGGTTGCCTTACCCTGATATTCTTACCCTAAACCTAACTAATCTCACTCCTCATGCCTAAACCTAACCAACCCAACCAACAAAGGCAGTGAGTAATATGAGGCAGAGTAAGGCGGGTCATGCCTTCACTAGCAGGGAAAAAAATCAGGAAGGCCCGATGACATCATTTTGCACAATAATTAACCATGTGCTTCTGTTTGTTGCACAAGAGTGTGTATTTTCAGAGCAATGGCCGTTTGTTTTTGTGATAACGGACTGTCGGACAAGTGAGCTTTCGGTCCAATGGGACATTTTTCGGATTATTGTGGTTTTGGAATAATGGTCCGTCGGCATAATGAAAAATCCCCTAAGATTTTGGCATACAGTGTGTATGATAATAAATTTGCAGACATGGGCAGATTACAAAAGCAACACAACCTGCACCCATGTAACTGTATAGACTGGGGGGAGATATTCATTTATAAAATGTATATATTTTATGAGGAACAATTTATACTGGGTACATGTAACCAATCATAACTGGGGCCGTTTTTTGATTTCATGAGTGTATCAGGTTGTATTTGGAATATTACAAAGTAAGTGAAAATCAGCTTCTAAAATATTGCACTTTATCATTTGAATTGTAGTTATATTACTCGTGTGATTTCTCATCATTTCTTGCTTTCTATTTTCTGAAACATAATTCTGATCCTGTTAGAGGAACTGGGGCATAAAATTGGGGTGAAATTAAATCCAGCCTTAATGCAAGTACAGTATTTTTTAGTGAAAAGCGATAAAACCCTAAAGCAATGACCCTTGAGCACATCACAACAAAATTAATTCATTATACTTCCAACTGAGTATGTCTCGGAGATAGCTAGCTATGAAACAGCAGTCAAAGAGCTGGAAGGATATGTGTCTTGCTCAAGGGCACTTAAACCGGGTGGATCGATAATCACCATATACTGTATACAAACTATGATCCCAGATGCTCAGGTGAAAGGACGTCCTGCTTCCTGCATTGTGCCACCATGCACCAAAGTCTGTCTGAATGAGTGTACATGTTCCACGCTATCTTCTCATTCAAACTTGCATTACCTCTGAGTCTGACTGGCTCAGACCTTTTTGACTGGTTTTATCATGAAAGCTTGGTTGTGGTATCTGATGGAATGCTAGCATCAGATTAAATCAGTCTGATGTTCCAATGAAAGCAGTGATAATGATAAAATGTCAGCTATGTCTTATCCTTTTTCTGGGGAGGGGGTGGGGGGGTTGTTTACCTCCCTTATAGCACATGATAATGGTAAATCTTATCTTTCTGTTGCAGCCTGAGGAGAAAGTTTATCACATAATAAAGAATTCACATCTGTGAGTTTGGAGAAATACAACTTTGTATCCATGATATCTTCTAAGTGTACTGAATAAGTGAACAATAATGGTGCATGGCTTCAGTATTGGGGACTGCAGTGGTAGTGGCGAAAAGGGAGTCCATAAACTGGAGAAACTCTTGCAAGATTGTTAAGGTTAGGCATTGACCTCGAATGGTTAAGGTTAGGCATTGACCTTGAATAGTTAAGGTTAGGCATTGACCTTGAATATTAAGGTTAGGCATTGACCTGGAATAGTTAAGGTTAGGCATTGACCTTGAATAGTTAAGGTTAGGCATTGACCTGGAATAGTTGAGGTTAGGCATTGACCTGGAATAGTTAACTTTAGGATAGGTCATCGGGCAGCGGGTCTCGCGAGAGTTTTTGCAGATCTCAGATCAGATTTTGCAGTTTGCGGGTTCCCTTCAGGACACGACCGACTGCAGTAGAGTCAAACTCCTCTACTCATTATCACAAGATTTTAACCCAAAAGTTTTCTAGAGTTAATCATCTGAGGATACTGTATTATTAGCATAGGTGAAACCTATGGTGACTCAACTAGTGTTCAAGTTGGACACCGTAATCACGTAAATGTTGTAAATTACGCAACATTGTGGAGACACAATGTATTTAACAGAACGGAAAGCAACAATGTCGAAAGAGAACAGCAGAATGTGTGGGCAAATTCACTTTCAATGCATTGTTCCTTTGTGTGACCACTACGTTACACTGTAATTAAATCTGCCAAGGCTACTAGTCTCTCAACAGGAAGGCTGGGTCAAAATAGCTGTACTATCCAAGGATGCAAGCAGTGAATTACAGTGATCCCTTTTACTGTAATTGTAATGCTGTTTCCTGTACTTACTGTCAAGACCCTGAAGCGGTGAAACAAATCTCTTGCCTGTAGATTGAAGGCTTTTTTTAAACCCCAAGATGGAAGTTTATTATCCTTTGTGGCTGGATTGTACAACTTTGGTAAGTTAATCACAGCAGAGCAGCAATATTCTGCTCTATTTTGATGCTGATGTAAGCAGCTATTACTAAAATATGCATCAAGGTATCTCTACAAGCATGACATGCAATGTGCTTGCTGGATTGCACTGCGCGCCACAGCCATAACTAACTGTTGTGACAGACTAATGAGGGCCTGACAGGACGATGCATGAGACCAAACTAGAATATGGAGGAGTCTCATTTCATTTTCGGTACCTGGCTAGTTGAATGGCTAATATCAAAAGAAACACATGTTGTCTGCGAATGGATATGTTCGTTTTTTTTAGCCTGTTATAGCTGAGGAGTTCTGCAGAGTTGGGAAATAATGTCCTGTTGGTTCATCATAACAGGCAACCACATTTACACACAGTTAAACATGTGATCCATTGTAGACTTATTATTATTATAGACATTAATTATAGCAACTTTGCCACTGAAGATGGGGGTGAACACCATTGGGGCCTTTTCAGTTAATAATTTCATTCATTACTACAGTGTAAGCTACTGATAATGAAAATGAGTTGTCATTTGTACTGTGTATTGTAGATACCATGTGCATGTCTAAATCAACTCTTTTCCCACATTTCCATTTCTACAGCTGTGTTCTTATACTTTTTCACTAAAGGTTCGTCCATCCTTGAAGTCCATCTTATTTGTGTTATGGAATATTGTCCTGTGACAACAGTGTGTCATATCTGAGCAAGTTCTGCCATCAATTTACTGTACTTATTGCTGAAAAGGCCACTTTTGCAATTAATTCTAATTTATGACTGTAATTAAACGAGGGAGATAGAATGTAGTGTGATGGCCACTCACTGATTTAAATGTTGCTAACCGTCCTGTATACAGTGCCATGCCATTGTTCCGAAGGTCCATTATTCCGAAACCCCAATAGTCCGAAATATGGCCCATTGGACCGAAACCCCATTTGTCCGATCAAAAACCAACTCCCATAGTTCTGATGGTCCAGGCTCTAAAGATACAAACTCTACATGCAACAAACCGAAGCACATGGCTAATTATAATGCAAAGTGACTGCAAAGTCTGGTCAGCTAACATTACTGCCAAGCAGCTGAAATATAGAGTGATATTGTGGTTTTAGCTGACGTGTGTCTCCTCACTGTGTTGAGCGATGCTCGTTCATGTCTATGTAGAGCGAGCACAAGCGCGAGCAACAGGACACTGACTTTCGTGGACTTAGCGGCCACAGGTGTTGCTGTTAACAAGACATTTCTGATTCTTACAAACAGTTCCTTTTAAAAATAGAAAACACTTAAAATGCACCAATAATTCTAGTTCCTCTCTCCTGAGGTCACAATCCCAGCTGGGAAATTATAATCGACTGTCCAGCTGGAATTAATTGGTTTCACATCACACAAGCACACACAAGCATAACAGATCTTTCTCACGGTGGATATTCTAACATGTAATGGCAGGGAAAGCACATCTGTTAACCGCTGACGGCTCTGTTCCATTTAGGTGTGCCAGTCAGCCGAAGTCGGCCCGGGAGTCAGCATGCACAATAGCAGGACCCTGCCACAGAGTACCTAAATGGAATTCAGGCATCATAATTAATGTTGTTAGTTGCACCTGTGTCTGAAAATCCAGAATGCATGTGTTCTGTGAAAAAAGGTCTGTAACCTAGAGATGCTTTAATTTAAAATACAAACAATTGTGCATGTTGGGAATTGCATATGGCATATATATATATGAACATGCAAAATAAGCACGGCTGCTGCAACATCTGGTGTATGACATAAATTGGAAACATAAATTAGAGTTTGATAGTGCTGTAGGAAGGCCCCCAGGCCCTTAGGAGGGGTTTGACGCCAAGATCTACATTCACACCTGTACCCATACCACCTTACTGTGGAATGTAGAGGAGAGCATTATACTGAGGCATACAAGTGGGAGCAAGAGCCTCATGTTCTACATCTTGGATTAGAATTATCATTTACATTGAGTGCTGCATTTTGATTTTGATTGATTTAGCATCATGTAATAGTAATGGACGGTATATTCCAACCCGGTCTCACAGGAAGGTGTATAAATACCACAACATTACATGGACATTCTGCGTGTTTTTGTGTGTCATTTGTACACCACGCACATGTCCACAGTTAGGTTTAGGCAAGAACACACTTAGTTAGAGTAAGGGAAAACGTCATGGTTGGGCTTAAGTAAGTAAGCTAAATAAAACGCATACAGAAACAACTATGGAAAACACGTCACGAACGTCAACAAAAAACATGTGACATAACTTACAAAACAAACCACCGGTCTCGGCGTACTTATTGCACGCTTAATGCCTTGCACATTATCGTGGCATTTATAGGCCTTTTTGTGTGTTCAGGCTGGTGTATTCAATGTCAGACCAATTAACCAACAAAAAAAACAATTATTTATCTTTCCAGGTATTGATGCTCTCTTTTCTCCCAGCAGTAGGCAGATTGGAGCAAATAGGATTAAAAAAAGTTAGTTTTTATAAAACGGTCACTATATCCTGACAGTAGTGCATGAGACAGGTAATCTGAGTCCTACGGTGCTCCTAATGGCATCTGCAAGATTTCACAGATCGGAGGTAAACAACCAATCGGAGTCGAGCTGGAGCCTTGCCGTCTATGAGCAGCTGTCAATCACTCGCAAACTCCGATCGAACGGTCAGGCTAGGCAGCGCTGATCAAGTATGAATCAATATTCTGTTACTGTAATGCCTATTTCTGGCATAAAATGTTTTCAGAAACATCTTGTAGTGTACTCTTTAGCTGCAAAATGATAACGTTTGTGACCCGGCCGCCATGTTGAGATCAGTTGAGGAAATACCAAGCACCGCCCACCAGCTGGAAGAAACTTTCTCATTTTACAGCTAAACCGTGCACTACAAGATGTTTCTGAAAACATTTGAGACGAGAAATAGGCATTAACATAACATATTGATTCATATTTGATCAGCGCTGCTTAGTTCGACCGTTTGATTGGAGTTTGCGAGTGATTGACAGCTGTCAGTTCTCTCTCAGAACACTTGAATTACAATATGCTGAAAGGTTATTTTGGAATTTTGCCCAATAATGCAAAAAACATTCTGCCTACTGCCACTTTAACCATACAGGTGGGAGCAAGAGCCTCATGTTCTGTATCTTGGAAACCAGCCAGGCTATGCCAAACGTAGTTTTTCAGTGAAAGGAGGTCTTGTTTACATTGAGTGCTGCCTTTTCTCTGTGTTGATTTAGCATCTTGTAATAGTAATTGACTGTATATTCAATGTCAGACCAATTAACGAACAAAAAAACAACTATTTGTCTTTCAGAGTATTGCTGCTCTTTTGCCATTTTCTCTCTCTCTCTCTCTTCTTTAAAGTAAAAACAATAACGTGTCCGTTACTTAAAACTGCTTGCAAGAGGAAAAACTTTCTGGGTGCAATATAAGAAAAAAGAAAAATGCTTTCTGGGGCCTTTTGGGAAAAAAGGCAGAACATCTCCAAAAAGTAGTCAGCTACAGTGTGAATCATTGCGTATAAATATAACCCACCCGTGTGAAACTTTGAGTCTGTTTTAGTGGTACATTTCATGACCTTTTGAGGGACATTGGAACTTCTCCAAACAGCAGTCGGGGTGCAGACATGTGAATCGTGATGCATAAGATATAACCTGCGGGCATTAATGTAACCTGAGATATAACCTATAAGAGGAGGAGACGGGAGGGGGGGGGAGGGGATGGATGGAGAGAATCACATAGAGGGATAGAGGAAGGAGGAGGTGTGAGATGGTAAGAAGAGAAACCAGATGAATGCAGAGAGATATGGATGTTTACAGCTGTCTTTAAGAAAGAGCAGGCATCTCTTCAAGGCAGCAGTGTTTGGCAGTGTGTCCATGCTGCCTTCCTCCTAACAGCGAGGACAGTTTCCTCACAGTGATGAATCAAATGGTTTGTCAGTGGCGGAGAGTTATGCTTCTTTAATTACATTTTTTAAGATATTTGTCTTCCATTTCAACCCCCTCAAGAGATTCAAAGGCTATGATTCATTTTTAAGGGCTGGATTTTACTGTCACTCTGGCATCGAGCAGAAATAACTTTTGCATAGAAAGTAGCAATTCTTTTTTATTAAAGCAGTGGTGATGGTTTGATTGCGCAATAATTGATTGTGTAAAAATAAATTATGCAATGTTTGCGTGAGTGTAATGTAGATGTGTGCATTTGTTTAAGGGATTTATCATCCTAATCTAATGCTGGGAAATATATTTCCACATAAAGAACATTGCCACTCACTTCACGTCACAAATTACTTTATGATTTGATTTCAGCTTCAAGGTTAAACTACGGTTTAAAGGCTTATGAAAGAAAAACTATGGTCAACCTACTGCTGAAAATAGGTCTGAGGAAAACAAAAACACAAGCAGTCAGCTATTTTTTGCCAGATTACTGCAATCGTATTTAATATTTTTTTCTGTTGCCCATCTTGTCCCAAGTGGCTCATGTTGTCCGTAAAGAGTTCTTCATTCAGATTGGGAAAACAAAGAGACTGAGGAGAGAATTCCATGGATAGAAAAGGAGCTCACAAAGATGCAGGAGATTTAACCACTTCACTATCTCTGGACAGAAAAACACATCAGTATTTAGTCGGTATGTGAGCCCACCACGACAAAAACTTTGAATATCTCATCTTGGATCGCAATCTTATCTGTGATTGGGACAAAAAATTGATTGTCTTTCTCTTGCTGTGAGGGCTGCCCTTTTTAACCTTCGATCTGTGGTGATCCAGATAAGGCCCGCTCGGTGGGAGACTGTTATCGTCTCCTGACATATTGGATGCTAGAAAAAGCAAACTGATCAAACATGCTTTGAATCAGCACTGGCAGCTTAGGACAAAAATGCTGATTAAAATATAATGGCATCGCAGGGCTCGAAATACCACATGCATATGCAACGGTAGTGCGCATACAATTTGAGCTGTGCACGTAATTCTCAGCTCTACATGCGGCGATGCACGTAACTGTTTCATGCCATTCTTCTGACGGCCCATTATAGTGGGAACTGCTTATAGTGATCATGTTTATAGTGATCAAGTGCTTATAGTGATCATGTTTATAGTGATCATGTTTATAGTGATTATGTTTATAGTGATTATGTTTACAGTGATCATGTTTACAATGATCATGTTTACAGTGATCATGTTTATACTGATCATGTTTATAGTGATCAACCGCTTATAGTGTTCATGTTTACAGTGATTATGTTTACGCAGATATCACTTTATATCTACCCTGCAGTCCCTGGCTAACTCCATTCATAAAATTGACGCACGGCTACAATCCCTGGAAAACGCATCAACCACCGCCGCATCTTCAGCAACCATCGCTGCCACTCAGGCCTCCATGCTTCAACAAACACTCACGCTCAGTCAACCATCCACATCCACTTCGACTGAAACAGCCCAACATTCCCTGGCGCCTGCCGTCCAAGCTCCTCCACTAGGTAGGCCATATATTCCTTTAGCAGCAAACATTTCCTCGCATCTAAGGTCAAAAATCCTTCAAGGTAAAGACATTAACTTAGTCAGTCTCCTGCTGTCATCCCCGGAGTGTGATAAAACAGTCGCCATCAGAGGCAGCGTCGCGGCAGTGTTAAAATCATCAGACCCCTGGTTAAACAGAGACCTCTCTATCGGGCAGTTCCTGGTAGCCTTCAGCGTCTATCGGGACGTCACATGCACCGTCTACCCAGAGAGGAGATGTGAATTAGACACTTACTTTAGACGCTTACTTGACACTGATCGGCGAGCTCCATCTGAAATATGAGAAAAACATTTTTTATCAGTATCACAAAGCCGGCGCATTCAATCCATGTTTTCTCCAAAACAGTGGAACCGACGTGGTTCAAAGACATTCGAACCCAGCATCCCTCCACACCAATAAATGTACAGTCACTTGCATTACAGCTGTCTTCTCATCCTGACTCTGTGTTCGTAGACCATCTCCTCACAGGTCTGTCTCAAGGTTTTCGGGTCGGGGTCCTTACATCTCCAACTACCACTAACGTGGCAAAAAACTTGCAGTCAGCTGATGCTGATGCAAAAACAGTTTCTCAGCTGCTCGAGAAGGAGGTAAATAAAAAATACGTAATCGGCCCATTCAAGTCCTCTCCTTTCCCAGTATTCCGCACAAATCCATTAGGCATAGCCACCAGGAAATATTCAGGGAAGAAAAGATTAATTTTCGATCTGTCGGCACCCCGCTCCGGCCCATATTCAAGCATTAACAGCCTCATTCCACCCGAACCATTCTCCCTTCATTATGCTTCCGTCGACAACGCCATTAAGCTAATAAAACTAGCCAAGGCGCATGGCTCTCCAAAGCTGATATCACAGACGCATTTAAAATAGTTCCAATCCACCCTTCTCAGTAGCATCTTTTTGGCATCAGGTGGAATTCCAAATTCTATTTTGGGGTGCGTTTGACGTTATGGTGCAGGAGCAGCCCATTCATATTCAACCAAGTCTCTGAAGCACTTTGCTGGATTCTGCTAAACAGAGTCAAAGTTCCCTCCCTCCTGCATTTGCTGGATGATTTTCTCCTGATAGATCCACCACACGACAAATACGGCTCTCTGCCTAAACTGAAACAATGTCTCAGCTCTCTCGGCATTCCCCTGTCAGAGGAGAAAACCACTGGTCCAGACACACGTCTGGAGTTCCTGGACATCACTCTTGACTCCATCGAGATGAAAGCGTCCCTCCCAGTCGAAAAACTGCAGTGCATCCGAGATATCACAGCTTTTTTGCGTGTCCGAAAACATAACTAAGCAGCAGTTACTCTCTGGACTCCCTCCTTCTCTCAGGTCGACTTGTCCACAGTGCTTTATGAGATTTATCCAGTCACTGTAGCTTGTCATGTCTGGGGTCATCACTGGAAACGCAAACGCATCACCGTCCTGTGTCGGGCAGTTGTCGGCATCGTCAACAGAGGGCGCTTCTCCCCGAAAGATATCATGCCTTTCATGAGAAGCATCACATGGTCCTCCGTCATTCACAACTTCATCATCACAGCCCGTCACGTGTCTGGTCATTTCAATTCACTAGCTGATTTGCTATCCTGCCTCAAATTTCAGATTTTCTGGAGCATCTGTCCAGACGCCAGCCCAGTACCAGTAACAGTGCCCCCTCTCCAAGCCTTAGCTCTCTTCTAAATCAGAGCAACATGCCTAAATATATGGCGTCAGTTCAAACATACATGAGGAAGGGTTTAGTTGTTTCCACTTTAAAAACTTCTGACTTTGCCTGGAATACCTTTGCTTTGTTTTGTGTTTCTGTCGGCATGCCACTGAAACCAGTGTTCATAAATACTGTTTGTGCTTTCATCTGCTACTGCGTTGATGTTCATAAATTCAAACCTCAGTATATTCGCTGTTTGCTTGCCGGTATTCAGTTTAACATTAGATGTTATGATCCCTCTTCCCCCACTCTGTTTTCTAATTCAGCTATCAAATTACTTCTAAAATGTATTTCTAAAGCTTCTCCTCCAGTTCCCGACCGCAGACGGCCATTACTCTTTCTATTTTGCGCAAGATGCTGTCAGTACTCTGATCAGGCGTTTTCTCCCCTTACATTGATGCTCTACTCCATTCTGTTTTTCTGTTAGCCTTTTATGCATTTCTCAGATGTGGCGAATTTACAACAGCCTCAAAAATGTTCGACCCTAATAGAGATATAACATTTTAGGATCTGGCCTTTCACCCCAGTCATTATAGCTTACTTACTACAAACATGGAGATGCTTGTTCAGTAATCGTGGCTCGCCTAGTCTCTCAGTTTTGCCCCTTTAATTCCACGATTAATTACATGCGACTTAGACCCAGTGCTAGTTCTACCTCTCCATTATTTCTCACCCCTGATAATCTTCCTCTGTCTGAATCTTGGTTAATTTATCATTTTGAGATAATCAGCACCAAAGCCAAATTATACTCTCAGCATTATTCAGGGCATTCTTTCAGAATAGGGGCAGCAACATCTGCTGCAAACCAAGGCATTTCTTCAACTACACTGCAAAATATGGGGCGATGGTCTTCGTCTGCTTATACCTCTCTGGTAAGTCATGCATACGTATAACTGGTGGTGGTGGTTATTTATTCCTATTTTGCTTTCTTTTGACCCACTTATTACATTTGTCTCACATGACTACTGTCACACTGGCATCACTTGACCCAACCTATTGCACTGCTTTTAATTAATCCCGCTATTGCACTGTTCTTTAATTACCTCACTCATTGCTTTAGTCCATGTGATCTTATTCATCATTATACTGGTCATGTGACCTCGTTCATCAATCATCACACTGGTCCGCTGTAACCTGCGTCTCACCATGTCGGGTTCTATCTCTACCTCATACCATGTGAGTTATAACTTGTTTTAATTATGATCTAATTCATTTTATCCCTGCTTAGATTTCACCGATGCAGGAAGATAAGGCCGTGTGCGCTGTTTCAACGTAATATTTATAGGCAATAAATCTATTTATGTATTCCCTGTTTTCTTTGGGGGAATATTGCTAATCCAACTACGGCATCACTTCCCCCTTACTATGTCATGTTGGGTCTAAATTGCCAAAGACTTTTCACTATTCATAACTTTGTGCACTTGTAATAAATGACCATTCATTTCATACGAGTCTATCCTGATTGAAATGTCTTTTGGTGAAAAATGTAAATGAAATTTACATTTA
>CAKALG010034651.1:0-13397 GCA_916700815.1 Helicolenus hilgendorfi | reverse complement strand
GCAGTAGTTCAGCGAGGTAGCCGCCACGCGCTGCTCATGCATTCAGTGTGGCCCCGGGCTAAAACAAGCTGCTAGTCTCGGCTACAAACTGGATTCTAAAGCATTATAGTTTTCATAAACATAAATGGTCTTATTTGATGACTTAGTTCAAAACAGATGATTCTCTTCTTTCAGCAATCATTTTGTGAACTACATTCTAGTCTATAATTGAAAAAGAACCAGCATTCAAAAGTAAACGTAAAACAAAAAAAAACTCACATCATTGCTGGCGTTCTTGAGCTGACTGAGCAGGTAGTCAATAATGTCTCCGCCGTGGTTGGCATGAATAAGTCCCAGAGCGTACAGGCCTCCTCCCTCCTGGTAGGCCGAGCCGGGGGAAGTGTCTTTGGGCAAGTAGGTGGCCATTAACTGGAGAGCCTCCTTCTCATGACCCTGAAAAGCAAAGCGTTATGTTCAATATTAAATATAGGATAAAATTCATTGTGTTATTTTTATTTGCTTTTTAATAACATCATAGTGACATAAATGTACCTTGTGGATGACACCCAGACTTGCTGTGGCTGTGAACTTTGCCCAGTTTGTGGCTCTTGCAAGCCATTCCAAGTTTTCTCTAAAAGGTCAAACAAAAACTTTGGTCACATGGAGAAAGTATGTTTCTCTATATCTATGCACAATCTATAAAATAAACATTTCTGTTCTGCCAGTGCAGTTACCTGAGGAACTGGTCACTTGTGGTCCCCGTGTGCATGAAAGAGTTGGCTATTACTGTGGCTGTGTGGCACACCGAATTTCGGACTGCATCCTGGAGTGACGGAGAAAACAATACATAAAAGCTCAGGATCAAGCTGCAGTTCATCCGACCATGTAAACAAGAGCTTATTCCTTTGTGTTCTCTAAGTACTTATCTTGTTGCTAGATGACATTACCTTTGTGTTTTTGAGGATCATAAGATCTGTGTTGTTATTTCGGATTAGGAACTGCAAATGCAGCTCAATGGCCATCTCCCCGCTAAGGATTTTGATCATCTTGGCGTTCTGGTCTTTGGGCTCATCTTTCTACAAAAACACAGAGAAGCAATATGATGAGCTGTCAACCAAATCCAAAGTTGCTCTTTTTAGACAGAGAGAAATTAGGAGGACCTGGTATGAAAAAAGTGCGAAACAATCCAAAAAGCGTACCGTTTCTACTGGCTTTCCAGCAGGGGAGCTGCCCGCCTTTTCTTCTGTCTCCATTGCATCACTGTAACACACAAAAAAACCTTTTCGTCAATGTTGAATCATTTCATCAAAAGCAACTAACTCCACTCAAATAAGCCTATGTACAGCTTCAGTTAGTTGCCCCATTAAAGTTTATTCTCTAATTCTCTAATGTAAACTTCTTTAGTTAGCTTATTTTCAGCAGGTATAAGCAATGGCATAGATACACTCCAAAGAACAAAGCTTGCAGGGCTCCAAAATATTCCAACTCTGAATCTGAACTTGTGTACTGAACCCTCCTACTGGTACGTTCAATGTTCTGCATAGTGCCTTAGGACTACAGACTTAGATAAATCTTGTCCTGCCATGCTTGGAAAATGTTGAGGTTTTGGTTACTTTCCTAGTAACTCAAAACCTTAAAAAAAGTCTAAACAGATTTTCTAAAACTTAAACCGGAACAATTAGCAGTGAAAAATCCCTAAGCCTTTGTGAACACGACACAGTGCTTCAGCCTAGATATTCGTGTGTCCTTATTCTCTTCCCATGCCTACCTGTCTTTGTCTGGTGTGGGCACAGTTCCTGTATTTGTAGAGCCAGGGACGGCAGGGATAGGTGTTCCAACGGTGCGCAAGTTCTGGATGACCGAGGAGAGGAACTGCTGGCTGGCGCTCTCATACAGGTCAAAGCAGATCTGATAGGCCATCAGGAGATTGTCCTCCTTCACTAGTTTCTCCAGGATGTCACTCACAGCCTGCGGGTCATCCAGGAATATCAGGCACTAGAGAGGGGAGGAGAAAAGATGATTAGAGAGGGATTTTTAGGTTCTCACATAGATTTTGGGAAATCTAATTCTGTGAAAGTAGAGAAATGCATATGATCAGTATATAGCTATGTAGTTAGCTGTGGGTATGACTCAGGGCTAATGCTGGTACGCTTAAAGTCCCAGTGAAACGGTAATTAGAGCATCTTTAGCGTCTGTACTGTGAAACTGAATATTTGAGTGTACAGTTACAGAAAGGGAATTTAAAATTTAATTTATTTTTGTTATTATTATCATTTTGTAACCTATCATTTTTGTTGTTACGTACACCGAGGGCTCAGAGGTCATGGGTGGGTGAATGGGAGGGAAGCGATCTCAAGTTAGACTTGAAAGGTGTAACCAACCCATTTTGGAAAAGTGATTGTGTTCAAATTGAATAAATACATGTGATAGAAAAAAAGACTTTAAAAAAAATTACAAATTAAGGTTTGTATTGGAGAATATTTAAAGTCAGTTGATCAAAAATCTTATTATAAATAGTGACTGAACAGAATTTATTATAACGAGTCTGTCTATCTATTTATTACACTGAGGGGTTGGTCAGAGAGATGATGCATGAAGTGATTTTGAGGAACTGATCGTTACCTGACAGACATTGATGAAATCAGGTTTCTCCAAGTTCATGTAGAGCTTGACCAGCACGCGCAGCACCTCGTTGCGGAACTTCTTGTTCTGCATCAGGGACATGCACACCTTCAGGCTGTAGGCAAGGAGGCCGCTCACATCATTCTGCATGAGAGGAAAAAGAAAAAAGTAACAATTATTAACTTCTTTCATCACAAGGATGAAATATTTCTGTACAAATCAACAGCAGTGATCAAATAATGGAGTCTTGTATGAGAATTATGCCTTTACAAGTCATGTACTGTGAAATAAGTCAAAGTCACCAAATCAAACATTTGCTAGTTATTTGAATAAAGTGATTCTTGTAATCTCTGTCAAAGTTTTGGGGCATTATAATGCAAGGAATGCTAGACTCATGTACAAGACTTAGGGCTATTCTGGTGAGTATTAAAGCTGGCGGTAGATATTCCAAACTAATCTCAAGTCCGCTGTGAATGAAAATAGCAACTGACCGATTCTAAGATGGTCTTCTCAAACATGTCCAGCCGCCTGGTCTCCAGGGCGATGCCAATGGCCTGCTTGTACTTGTGATCATCTAGGCAACGCAGGAACATCTTGTTGACAATGCCCTCAAGGCGGGGGTCAATGCTTTTCTTCTCCTCCTCCTCTGGCAGCTCGGCATTCTCCACCCGCAGCTTGGTGTAGTGGTCGATACATTTGGCTAGTAGCAAACACCAAAAAAAGATGATTAGAGGGGCTCCATTTTACTCCAGAATACAATGACGTAGTTCAAGTCAAAATCTTATTCCATAGGTCATTCATTGGCTTTCACTAGCAGAAAGCTTGAGGTTTGTTAGCCGGAGGTAAAAAAATGTGTTTCTTTTCATTTAAGTTATTTATTTCATACTTCCAAGAGCACAACAGAAATGTCACATTATCACTAAAGAGGCAGATTTGTCAGGTAAATGAGGTTAAGTGCTTTTGTTTGATCACTCACCAATGATGGTCTCCACATATTCTGTGTCATCTGTGACATTAAAGAGATCTCCAGCACCGAGAGCGTAGTTCAGAGACTCCTCAAAGGCTCCGAGGTGGTAAAAAACCTTAGAGGCCACCAGGGCAGCAAATGCTCTGCTTCGGAACGTCTCATCCTCATACAGGACCTCGCTGTGAGTAGACAACAAATGGTTACATAAGACTGAAAAATTTGACCATAAAGACATATTTTTGTATAACTATTGAATGTACATTATCACATCTAAATTAACTTTCTCTGTCCCATAAAAAAAAAAAAAAAAAAACTAAACCCTTAAAAAAACCTACTCAGTCACACAAGCTGGAAGAATATTCAGTACGCTACTTGTGATTATGAGGCACATTGCACACTGCCAGGGCTCTCAACTAACTTTTTTCACCATCCTTCCAAAACCATCCCGAAATACAACCCAAGTCGTCCCGAAATGAATGCGGACCGTCCCAAATTTACAATCTTTGTTTTTCTACATTATCATGAGTTAATTATTCAAAGTGACCTTTAACATAGATCGCACATCAAAAGCGTTTTTGTTTGTTTGTTTGTTTTTTATTTTAAAAAGTAATTTGTTTTTTATTATAAAAAGTAATTTGTTTTTTATTATAATTTGCATGTTGGTTTTGATTTGGATTTTAATAATGCAGCCAAGTTAAATTAAAATATTTTTTACCAGTAAAAAGTAGCATTTGAGTAAAAAACAAGATTTTGCATATGGGCCCCCAAAAAGCTAGGACTGGCCCTGCTAGCTGATGCGTCTTAAAGTTGGAGGAGCGGCTGGACAAGATGCACCTGTCATTGGGAGAGGAGCAGCATGTTGCCAGACAAAATGAGATGGACAGATCTCATTGCAGGTTTATTACTCATAGTGGAGGAAGAGGAGTAAGTAGTCTAAGTAAATAAGTGGTTAACATGATTTGAGCTGTGGCTGAAAATTAATTTTCATCCTTCCCGATCATATTTTTTTTTCAGCAACCGGACTACGGGATGTCCTTAAGCTCGAGCCCTGCACACTGCACTGCGCTGCTACATTCATTCTGCATCTACTGTGTCAATACTTTGAGTCAATGTAAATCTTTCTCCCTACTGCAGACACAGAAATAATAAAACTTAAGAGCTGAAGTTATTGTTGCTTGATGTAATATTATGTCTGTTATAATGTCGATCAATAGTACTTACATTTTATCTACGGATCCTGAAATCTCAGCCCAGAAGTCATTCACAATGGCGTCTAGCTTCTGCAGAGCAAACTCCTGCAAATGACACAGAAATATTGCAGACACATCATTTACATACCTGTTCTGTGTTAACTTTAGTCACACTGCCATTTTGTCATTATATGAGACCCAGCTTAGTGTCCTCAATATCTTCTATAGTTTGGGCCCATGAAGGAAACCGTGTTCAAGGTGCTGTCAGTATTGAGCTTCAACTTTGGTGTTATCATTACTCAAGTCTTATATTGTAGGAATGTAGAAGGGTAGCACTTCACAAAGCTAGCTAGAGGCATGATTATTAAATTTTCACAATCTGTGTGTACTTCTAAACCAGCTCGTTACAAAAAGCATTGCAACTTGCATGACCTAGCTAACATGCTGAAACAGGCCCTTTGCTGACTTCCTGCACAGACATAATGGTCACAGACAGTCAACATGTATTTAATATGTAACATGTATGAATATTGTGAGGCACACAGAGGTGATAGCTAGGGGTGTAAGGATGCATCGATCTGGATCTATATATCTTATTTATTATTCTTCGATACATATCTTCATCTTTAAGATATGTCTTTATCTTGAAATCCTAAACTGATAAAAACATTTACACTTAAACATGAGGAATGTGGCACTTTACAATGAACAATAGGAGGTCTATTTTTATTCTTTTTATTTAAAAAATGAAATGTCTGGAAGAGCCCAGTAATAGAATTGTCAAATCATAATTGAGTTGCTTTTTGTGAGGTGATGGAAATGTAACCGATTGTATTAATTATATATAAAATATGATATTGTTTCATATTGATCGCAGGCCCCTGAATTGAATCCAAATCATATCGTGGCAGACTTTTTGATATCAGCAAATATCCTATTGTTGTCCAATAAATCAATATTATATAGTATTGTGATGAAACTTGTGATTTACACCCCTAGTGAGTCTCTTGCTTTCATGGCCCATCATGCATTGGAAGTCAAACCAATGAACAGACAGATCAATAAAACTTCAGTAGGCTGTGCCTCTTTTTCTGTACAGAGAAAACACGATGCCACACTTCAAACCTCTAAAGAAACCCCCAGGAGCTACTCTTCGATCTGAAATACAGTACATAAATGTGTTCTACTCAAGTAAAAACACACTCACATGTAATCTCTATACTTCTGAATGCCGTTTGACTTGATAGGATATGACATTACAGCATCTCTGTATGGGAGTTTGCCATCTTCAGACACTCTCCAACCAGTTCTTACCTTGAGTTGTGGCTCCTCCTCATCAAGGAGAGAAATTATTCCAGCTAAAACAAAAAGAGAGAGAAACAGAATTGATTGAGTGGTTGCTTGTTTCTTAGAGTTCATATACCTTCCTTTTCATCAAGTATGGATTTTAAATGGCAACTGTTTTTCTATTTTTTATATTTCAGTGCCGTCTAGAAAATTACAAAAGATTAACATATCACAAATAACCAGGGTCTGAAATTAATTAATTTCATTCCCTGCACATAACATGAGGGTTTAGTACTTTTTGTCTTAAACGTGCAAATACAGTCGAATAGGGAGATAAAACAGGGCGATGATGACTGAATCTTATACAGATTTTTTTCTAATTGATTATATGTGTTTTTGTATGTGTATGTACTGCGTGTGCGTATATGTATGTATATGTGTATACAGTATATATATGTATATATAAATAGATTTTATTTAATTGTTTTTAATTTTATTTTTTTACTGATATATTCTTCTAACTTATTTATCTAATTTGTATATGTAATATTTTTTTTCCTGTGTCTATACTGGCTTATTTTATATTAATATTAGGTTTGTTAAGTTTCTTTGTACCGAGAATGTTATTATCGGGGGGCGTTTGTTCTGTTGTTTCAAATGAACAAAAAAAAACAATAGATACAATATTGAAAAAAAAAAAAGTTTACCCATTAAAAAAATGTAAAAGAGGAATTATTCATAATACTGGGACACTAATTGTTACACCAGCATATTATATATCCACTGCTGATTTGTTATAAACATATGGTAGCTACGGTAGCAGAGAGAACAGGGTGAATGGTGAAATCTGAACTACACTGACAGTGAGGGTGTAAACAGGGACAAAAGCATATGACGTTATATGACGTAACGTTAATATTTTTTGTTTCTTTGGGAATTATTTCCGAGATTAAAGAACCCTCCTGTATAAACATGAAGTTGAACACATATCACAGCTGAAAGCTCAGATCCTGTACACAGTGTAACGTTAGTTATGGTTTGACTGTTAGCATTGACGAGACATTAACTTATAATATTATTCCTACATTTAAACACCCCTGTAGGGATTAAAATCGTCGTCTAGTCACACCAAAGACACATTACAAGGAGTTCTTTCCTCCTGAACATAATATAAGATATGTGTGGTGTATTTATTATCTATCACCGGTTAACAGCTAGCTACATGTTAGCTGTGTGACTCAGCTAAATCAATGGCAGCCGGCTAAAGTAGCAGCTAGCACAATAAAAACACTTCTGAGACTCACCGGCCGAGGTTATCATGATTGGCTCTTTATTCCCTCCTCAGCCCCACAGTCCTGCTTCGACGGAGGAAATCCGTGCGATGTTTCGGAGAGAGAGAGAGAAGAAACAGATTAGTAGTATGTGAAGAGGCAGAACACACGGAGCCGATGCTAACTTCTTTTTGTCTGATGGGTCCTATTACCACAAGTCCTCTTCTGAAGGACCCTAAGGTTGGCTGGCCTCATTTACGCCTGCTTAAAAAAAACCCCGCAGAAATACAATAGTATCCATTGTATTTTCTCGTAGGTCTGATATCAATTCGTAGTACTAGATAAGATACAGTACTACTATCTTATGAGTTTCCATTGCATTAAGAAAAAAGAAAAAAAATGAAAATATTATAATTGAAAGTATCCGATTTATGGACTGGCTTTTTTGAAGGTGGCCTATCGTGAATCTGCATCTACAGCCATTAGTGATGGGAATTCCGTCTCTTTTTAGTGAGCTAGATCATTTGGCTCAGCTCACCAAGAACAGCCGGGTCTTTCGGCTCCCAAACGGCTCTTCGTTTTACCACTTCTGCCTTTTATAATTCAGCCAAATTTAGCGCTGTTTTGACCTATGATTAGTATGTGTGCACATATGTCACTTAAATTATTCAATATAATTATACTAAACCTTATCATTTCCAGAATACCATCATTTTACATGCTGCTTCGTTTCTGACTGTCACTCATCTTGTCTGCTATTCGTGCACCGCACTCCTCTCTCTCTTTCTCTCCTCGTCTCCCTCTTGCTCTGTACCTGTAGACCGTCAGCGCGCTGCACCCCGCCACCCCTCCCTGCTTGATGGTATGATCCTTGTCTGTCATCACCCGATTGGTCGAACGGACGTCATTAACACAACATTCAGTCACAGTCAGTGCATGGAGTGCCCATGGCGCGGAGAAGATCGTCCTATCATTCTTCCTTGAATTAAGTAAAGAAAAAAAACGCCTCTCGGACAGGGAGCTGGCTGTTATCGTTCACTTACAAGAGCCGGCTCTTTGAACCGGCTTGTTCTGGACCAACACACCACTAACATCCATGCTCTACACAGTTCGCTTGAAATGAGGTTCATAGAAATCCACGGTACACTGTGGCTGTCATCTCAGTAATGTAAATGAATATATCACAGTACAGTGTTAAATTTATGAATTCATACTCAGTTAACAACCGAATCTCCCACTATCCTACTTTTAGTTGAAAGAATAGCAGTGAATGTCCTTTTCAACAGAGCTGCACACAAGCTTAAATGTGTTTATTTACATATGTATACCAATGTACAGACCAGTAGCGTACATAAATACATAAAAAGTGAAAAGTAGTTTCTTCTACTTCTATTGCAGATAATGCTTTTGCCAATAGCACTCATCTAAGGCACATAACTCTAAGAAATGAACATGAAAAAAAGAGAAAAGAGTCACATTGCTTGTCTATGGCTGGATTAACCTGCTGCGGGTCCTATTAGTGAAGCAGGACCTCACTTAAGGCCCTTATTATGAAGCACCGTTGTGCTTCGGTGATGTGTATTCCAGATGACACAATAAGCCTTTTGAAACCACTGGGGTTTCTGGGGCCAGTTGGCGATCCAGCCCTGTACTTAACTATGCGCATCATGTTAAAGAAGTAGGCCTACTTTTGCTGTAACCTAGCCATAGGCTACTGCAGTTTCAACATGTACTAAAATAACAGACAAATCTCTATCTAGGCTTCACAAATGGTGTTAAATGATGTGATGTAGTTCATATGAGTACTTGAATCAGCCCCAAACATACACAGTAAATCCCTTTTACCATTGTACATCAAAGAATGCAAAAACAGCAGGATGGCAACAGATTTGACTATCAAGCGACATATTGCTTCAAGACAAGAATCATGTCGGCTCAGCAGTGGGAATATTGAACACTAAGAAGAAACACTGTAACATGTAGTAAGGCTCTGTGGCACCACGAGCCAATGTTTTCTTCACAGTTAAAACCGGATTGTCTGCAGTGATACGCCCGAAGCCACATGTCAAGATGACATCAGCTGTCTCCTCCAGCTGACTGTCCATCCCCATAAGGTCCAGCAGACAAGGAGTTGGTTTTCAGAGGGATGCCTTCCTCTTTACTTCCAGTATCGTCTGAAAAACAAAACAAACAATTAAAACATTGTAACTTACTATGTAATTGAATTTAATGAGGATTTGTATATGTGCAAAGTGTTGAAACAAGGGCTCTGTCATGGCTAAATAACTCGGTTGTGTGTAGGATCGATCCGATGGCCAATGCATTCAACAACTTATTTTGTTTTAAGTGTTTCAATGTATGTTTTGTTGCATCCATTTTCTTTGAAAATGTCTTATCTGCTTTTTTCAGTCAGTCTTTCCTGAATTTCCACTTCCATTTTTTTTCAATTGTACATTACCACTTGAAGATGGACAGACAGTGATAATAAGAGCAAAAATATGTCTTAAATTTCTGAAAAAAGCCAAGTCATTGTCGACCAATATGCAAAATACTTTGTGGCCACTTCCTCTTCTATTACAGGCTTTTTTTGATCATCACTGCATGAGATCTGATCCAAAGACAAGCACATTAAGAGTGAATGCGTTAATGTCTCTGGCCATGTATTGCAATATGGGTTAGGCTCCAGCCCCTGCAAACCTGAACAGGATTAAGTTGGTGTATGGATGAAGAAAAGAAGAAATGCCTGCATAGCTCAGTCAAACTGAACTTTGGGCCCGAAGCTGGCTACCTCTTTGCCTGCCTGTTGCAGAGTTGGTGGCCTGGCGTCTTCTCTGAGCCCAGAACAAACATTGGAATGGCCAGAAAAGCGGGTTCCCTCTATCCCTGGTATTATCTGAAAGGCAATAATAAGCGTTTAACAATTTGGCAGCTTATCTTAGGGCCTGATTGTTTCATGAATGCTCCTTTTGTTCTCGGCCCTTTGCATTCATGCCTGGGAAGAAAAATGTGTTCAGAAATTTGTGGTCTTGTGAATGTCACGTATTGACCTACATAGTGGAGTGCACCGACACAAATCACCACAGTGTTTGCCAAATATACCCGCAGGAACTTAGAGCTCATTACTGAGTTTACAATGATTTTATCACAAGTAAAGGTATCTACCATGACATCACTATAATACATATTATAATCCTTTAGTTGCTTCTACAGCTCTCTAAATGAACTAATTTAATTTCCAAAGACATCACTATTTTCCTTACAGTAACAATTATGAGTTGTAGGCTTGTGAGATCTGTTCACATTAACACATTAAGCTTATTTACCCTAAATGTGTTTTATAAAAGTGTCAAAATCTGTTTCCGATATGTTATGCCTCATCAAATGTGCACGGTGCCCTGGTTAAACACACCACGGTTCAAACTTCATGTTGATAAATCAGTTATGTTGACAAATCAGTCCTGCTGACGTGTGCCTGAGCAAAAAGACGCACGTGTTTGGGCAAACAAGAAAAAACGATTTATATTATATTATAGCCTATAGGGGTGTAAGAAAATATCGATTACACTTGAGTATCACGATATTATGTTTTGTGATACTTTATCCTTTCTCAAAAACACTGCATGGGTTTTTAATTAATAGTTTATATGCAAAGATTGACTCATTTGTGTTGTCATGTAACAGGGACTGTGATAAATGCCTTAAAATTACTTTAAAAAGTTAACAATCCCAAAAGCCTATAAAAGGAAGCATTATATCTTTTTTGGATCCTGAGAATCACACCACTCAAGCAAATAACAAGAGGTTGGAAAAAATGGGAACCTCCCAAGATAAAGAAGTGACTGGCAACAATAGAGGACATATACAGTATGGAAAAGGTAATATACGAAATCAATTAGAACGGAAAGTTGTTGGAAAGAAGTTAAATTAAGTAAAGGTATTAACAACATATTATATAAATATGCTTTGAGAAGATGTTTTAAGTAATATATATGAAACTAAAATAGAAAGTTGTAGCAGCAGTAATACAGTAGGCCTACTTCTATTATGAGCCTAACCATGTTTTGTTTGTTTATGTATTGACTGTGTTTTCTGTTTGGGTGAAAAATTGTGATGTTTAAATAACAGGAAATCAACGATAGGCCTATGTATTGAAACAATAAAGTATTAAAAAATTATTTTAAAAAAAAGTTAACTTATTTTAATCAGATGTTATGCATACGGGTATGTTTTTTTATACTATGAGGTGTCCAAACATTTTATTTAAAAAAAATGCAATGTATGGCTTTGCTTAACATATGGCAATATATTGCAATATATTTATTCGTAACTGTATCATGATATATATCGTATCGCCAGATTCTTGCCAATACACAGCCCTAATAGCCTCAGATGTTATGCATATGGAGGTGTGTTCTTTATACTAGGAGGTTCCAAAACAAGTTATTTAAAAAAAATCGCAATGTATCGCTTTGCTTACCGTATGGCAATATATCGCAATATATTGAATCGTAACCCCTGTATCATGATAAGTATCGTATCGCCAGATCTATCTTGCCAATACACAGCCCTAATAGCCTACACTTGCAGGAAGCAACTACCATGTGCTGTGGAATGATGGACAATGTATGTGATTACACCTGCTGTTTGAGACGAGTATATAACTTTGCAGGTGTTTTTCTTGATGCTGAGCATGTTGGCCTCAGTCTTCGGGATGAAACAGCCGACCCATATCGTCTCTGGCGCATGTCTGGCGAACACAGAGCGGATCAGACGCTCCAGGAGTTGCGCACACTGCTGCGTCTCATCGCTCTCCTCTCTGGTGCGGATTAATCCAATCAGAGCTGGTCGGCTGAGTCTGGCACGTTTCGTACGCGCCTTCACGTCCTTCAACGTCTCCTTTAAGCACACTTTGTTGGATTGTTTGCTAAGAAAAGTCTGTCTGAAGAGGAATATGATGACAGGAGAGTCTATGGTTCGCCCCAGGCTGTAAATGTTTGCCCTCCTCGTTGCTGTTTTCTGAGCGTTGCCATCGCGACGCTCCTTCTTCTCCTCGTCCTCTCTCACATCCAACTCCTTCGGCCTCGCTGTTAGAGGGATTTCATTGCTTTTAACATCTCCTGTCTTGCCGCAAATGGGGTTTGCACTAGCAGTGTCGCTGTTAAGGCTTGTCGGAGAGGCTTGGAGCTGTCCGTTGCTGTTCGCCGGCGGGCTGCTGTCGTGAAACATGTCTCGGATAAACTCCTGCAGGACTTCAGTGTCATCTCCGTCCACCTCTTTATTTTTACACGCATCGCTCACCAGATAAATCCTCTCTTTACCTCCGATCAGAGCTATAATCTTCTGAAACTCCTTCTCCTCCTCGAGCAGCGTGTCCTCCAGCACGGCTGCCATCCTTCCCTGCGCTGTCACGTTCATTCACTACCAGCTCGCTGAAACACGTCCTCTCTGTCATCAGGAGCACCAGTATGGAGGGAGGGAATAAAGACTCAGCGCCGGTTTCTATTGGCTGCTCAGTCTGGTGGGCGGGACCAACTCTCATGACCACATGCAACACAACAGGCTTGTTTCATGATAAGGAAGTTAAACTTTAATGGAAAACTACACTAAACATAAAACAATGTTTTACCTCATGTATAACAAAGAAGGATTGTTTTTTTTTTTTAAATATAGCAAATAGAAATTATTTCTCTAGTTATCACTTCTTTCAATATTGGCCTTCACCAAAGTCCTAACCCCCAAAACACAACTGGACAAATCTACCAAATACTCCAAAAAAACAACACAATTGAAGATTGTGAAACAAATGTGAGAAGGAACTGCAAACAACTTTATCTGATAATGAGTGGAAGCAGAGCCTCGAAGATACTTCCCTGTAAGATCACCCTATTGGCAGCTTGGACGATGAATAGGGAAATGTTTTTGGATTCATGCATTTAAAGGGACTGTTTGTAACTTCTTACAAATATAAATCACCTGGGTCGGTGTCCCATGCGTGCTGGAATATGCACGCTCGCGTGTGGCTACGCTGCTCCAAGGCCGGAGTCTCTGCTGTACTCTGCTCCTCTGCTCCTCTGCCTGCCT
>CAKALG010034650.1:0-12344 GCA_916700815.1 Helicolenus hilgendorfi | reverse complement strand
GGGAGCGCTGTAAAGCTGCAGCTGCGAGCCAATTTACCTTGCCGACAGACAGCCCTTTCCATCGGGGAGCTGAAGCCGTTGTATCCATCTATGCTCTTGCCAAAGCCACCAGACTCCATTGAAAAAAAACTGCAATTTGAACCTCGCAGATAAGGGGGTTGCTGGTCTACCGCTGCTTCAATCAGTTAGTTTGTGTTATTGTGTGACTCCCGTGTTCTGCGAGGTAAAATTCTGGTCTGGTTGCTTTGGAGAGAGCATAGATAACGGCTTCAGTTTCCTGTCGGAAACATAAACATATAGCTGTCTCACGGCAAGGTAAACAGGTGAAAATATTCTAAATATAGGGTTCACTTAAGCTGATATCGGGCTTTTCTTTTAGGTGGTTAAAATAAGTTTTGCTGCTGTTTTGCACGGCAGTACATTGCTTTGCTTCTGTGCAGTAACTTGTGTCTGCTTCTTCAAACTGTGGGCGTGCCGACCATCATCTACTGTAGGTAATACACTGACTATGGATAAGTACCTCATACAACCCCACTTCAAAACACCCAAACTATCTCTTTAATGCAACAGGAGAGTTTATACTTCACTGAGAACATATAGAGACAGGAAAGAGCATCCTCATGGGATGCCGTCAAAACAAGCTGTGTAGGCGACAAAGAGATAGCTGCCAGCCAAATGCTTCCACTCGCTCATACACATGAGATTTTCTCAATTACGTTAATAATTGATTGGGAGAAATGTGAAAAATGGCCGTCCCAGTTTCCCGTGGCAAAGGTAACGTCTTCAAATGTCGCATTCTGTTGACCAGCTGTCTAAAACCTCTAAATATGAAGTCTACTTTCACACAAGACCAAGACAAAAAAAACAAATCCCCCTCATTTTTTTGGCATTATTGCTTGAAATGGATGTTATATACATCATCTCTGCTATTGATGACACCAGTAGAAAAATATCTGAGTAGCTGGAATTTTTTGCAATAAGCTCATATTACACAACTCTATACGTCACACTGTTTTCTGCTGCGAGGGAGACTAACTCCAGTCAAAACAAGTTGTCACATCACTGACGTGATAACCAGGAATGATTTGCATGATGCGCTGTCATGTGTAAACATCTGGCACACTCGCCGAAGGACTTTGGCATGGGGATTGTGTTTTTAGTGAAGATTCCTTTCTGCCAGGCAATGATCAGGCTCCTGTAGGTGTTTTGTCTGTCTGACTGGAAACCAACTAATGTCCCGCTGGTTTAAAGACACAGACAGAGATACAGGGGTGGAGAGAGAAACACAGCCAAAGTTGTTTACAGGACAAAGTTAAGTGCACAGTATTATCTCCTCGGGTAAATAATCAAAAGGTCAGAGGCAGCCCTCCCAAACATTTCGGCCAAATGTCTCCTTAAAATTGGTAATTTAATGCGAATGACCCAAGATAAATGTGGCGTCTCTGGTCTGAGTAGGATTTAAAGGGATCACTCCGATAGTCTGTCTTAATTGGGAACCATAGCAACCAGACCTAATGTTAAAGAAGATACAGTATAAATCTCCAAGATTGTCAGAGATTCATCGGGGGAATCAGTCTTTTTAAGACATTTCAGTTTGTCTTGTCTTTATGCTTAACTGTCTCTGCTTTTACCAGAGCTGCATTCACATCCCCTCTGCACCACAAACCCATGACAACAGCCACCACAGGGCACAGGCTAACTGCTGCTTGCCACTCTGTTAAGCTTTTTGCCTCACCAAAGGTGTGTATCAAGCTGTTACAGCAACTTGTGTTTGGAAAAACATGTTTTTCTATCAACATTAAAGGGAATCAATAACAATTATCATTCAAGAGAAAAAAAACAAGTGCCTGGGCAGCAACAAGAGTTGAAAATATTTGTGTCCCGGGGATATTTGTGCATTATCAATAAGCCCTTATTATTCTAATGATGGAGAGAATGACGGGAGCAAATGGACAGAAAGCTTGTTTGTTTGGCTGTTGCATCTGTGTTTATGCTTGTTTATGTGTGTTTACCATTGCTGTTTTTTCAGACCTTTTCACATCTTTTAATTCAAGTAGGTCTGTTGTTGTGCTCATTAATGGCAAACAGAAACAACAGTATTTGTTGGCCGGATTAAGAGTAGGGAAGTCAACGTCGTCGTAGCTAGTTCCATGAAAAATAGCCGCAAAAAAAAATTACTACTAAAATAATTGAGATTAATGCAACTGTTATGTCAAGTTAAGTCAATTTTATTTGTACAGCCCAATAAATCACACATTTGCCTCAGGGGGCTTTACACTCTGTACAGGAAACGACACCCTCTGTCCTTTACAGTATGACCCTCTCACCAGATAAGGAAACAAAACTGCTGTAATAAACTTTTGTTCTTGTATCTTGCAGTTGTTGGGACCACAGTTGGTTGTCCCCTAGTCCGAAACATTCAGTGATGTACCCTATTTAGGCTTTTTGTATCTTATTGTCTCACCTAGTATCTAAATTGTATCTAAATTGTCTTACTGCAAAAACCACCTCTGAGGACAATTAAGTTGAAGTTGAGTTGAGCAACTGTTCAAGTTGTTGGAAATCAAACTCTTGGAACATCCTTGTGGACAAACAATTGATTCACCTATGTATTGCAATTTTTTTTTTTACGATTTTGAAATCGATTTTTTTAATGCCAAAATCTATATATTTGCTTCATTTGAGTCTATACGGAAGTAGAAGGACGTTTTTATGCGTTTATGACTTCAGGACATCTCTGACTACATACATGCTGAAAATCAAACATTTTTACTGAATCAATTTAGATACTTTACAAAGTAAAAGTCTCTAGAAGTGTACGATTTTAACATTTTCCCATAGTCTAGTGTAAAAAAATCACAATAATTCGTAATATTGAATCGCAATACTTGGAAATTGCAATACATATCGAATCGGCACCAAAGTATCGTGATAGTATCAAAATCGAGAGATAGGTGTATCTTCCCGGCCCTACTGAGTAGAGGCACAGCTAATCTAACCGGGGGCGTTGCAGTTCATGGTCAGCGCTTTAATCCATAAAACAAAACTGCCATCTGAAACAGAAAATAGCTAACCTGAACACAGCGTCAGGCTGAAACAAAAAGACAATTTAGTCTGATGATCGTGTTAGAAGGAACCTAGAAGGTTTCAGTACCCGATGCCCTACTGCCCTGTCTGTGGATTTTACTTGTTTCATCAGAGCTGCATTCACTTCCCTTTGCTGTGTGGCAACCGCTTGACAAGAGTCACGCAGAGACCAGCCTGAACTGGTGTCTTTGCACGCCTGACGAAATCCTCAGTCCAAATCCTTACCGCAACGAGCATCAACATGTTTTTATCTACAAGTTACGACAAATTTATACCAACAGATCGGCGCTGTGCATTGTCACCTGCAGCTTTGTTTGTGATCCATATCAGTTTTGAAGGAACTCCTGTCACTTCTGTATTTTCTCTGTGGACTAGAAGTCACTTTTGGTTTGGTTCTGCCAGAAGGGGATTTTCTACTAGATGAAAGCAGAAATCCTTCTGTCTAGCAGTGTAACAATGTCCATATTTGTACTTAAACTTCTGCACTTCTTCTGCAGAAATCAAACAATCCAGTGGAAACAAATAATTTACCAGAGAATACCAAGAAAAGGGCGGGATAAGTACAAATATGTGTGCTGCTTGGTATGTGATAAATGCTCCCTGGAGACCGTTCAGAAGTTGTTTATTAACACCGTTGACTGATTACAGTTGGATCTCCTGCAACAAGCAATTGTTTCATTTTCGTGTGTGTGTGTGTGTGTGTGTGTGTGTGTGTGTGTGTGTGTGTGTGTGTGTGTGTGTGTGTGTGTGTGTGTGTGTGTGTGTGTGTGTGTGTGTGTGTGTGTTTCTGTTGAACACCACATCACCCCTAAGTCTATTTATGGTGCAGCTGATTGGTTTAAAATGTCTCCTGTGTAATGGCCACAGTGTCTGTTCTCAGGATTGATCGACTCAAATTAGCCTGCACCATATTAGCTAAGATAATCAGTAAAGTGTTTATTTTTTTCCCTAATTAAGACAGAGGGCGGTGACATCTGCAGCATGCAATCGTGTGTGTACGTGTTTCCACTGCAGCTGCATCTGTCTTTGTTGGGAAAATGAAATAATGTTTGTTGTTTATCTCAGTAAAGAGGATGTTTGTGTGCTGATGCGTGCAGGCATGTTTTGTATCACGTATTTGTCTGGACAGCAGATGAATGTACTTTACTGCTGCGTTTTAGCCGGGTTTTGTGTGTGTGCGTGGGTCTGCACTGATTTTTGTTTCTTTCCTTGTCCTTTTGTATGTCATTTTTCAAAGTCATTGCAGCCAAAGCATGATGCAAGTCAGTGAATGAGTGTGTGTCTGTATTTCAGCAGAAACTGGCTGAGGAGCAGCGGGCATGAATCATTGATTAGCACGGCCAGGGACAGGATAGAGATCAGAGATGGGAAAGTAATTAGAGGTGAATTGTTCCCCACTCTCTCTCCTCAATTCAACATCTCCTGCTCTGCTCTGTGTTTATTACAGAGACAGAGAGTAGTCTGCACAGTGTACAGTATGAGGCTTTATGTGTGCTTATATGCGTTTAGAAAAGTAGTGGCAAAATTACTTTTTTCTGTTTAATGATTACATTTAGTGCTCAAACAAGCAAAAACATGATTTTCTCTCTGATTATTTTTGTTTTCGGGCTGTTAAAGATGTCATCTTAGGGTCTTGGAAATTCTGATTGGCATGTTCACAATTTTATTATGTCTTAAAGGTCCAGTGTGTAGGATCTGGTGGTATCTAGTGGTGAGGTGAGGTGAGGAGCAACCATCTGAAGACTCTCCCGTGTTGGAGAGCTACGGTGGCCGACGCGATAACGCGAATGGCCCTCTCTAGAGCCATTTGGAGCGGAGTCAGTGCGTAGAGTGTGTGTGTATGTGGGAAGTGAGTGGTGAAGCAAGAAAGAGAGAGTGGTGGCGACGGGAGCAAGTAAGGTTATTGACTCCAGCCCAAGCAGGTTAAGTTAACAGTGTTTGGTTTATCCATTCTGGGCTACTGTAGAAACCTGGCGGTGCAACATGGCAGAAACGAAAGCACAACGATTCTTATTATGAGGTGATTATACACTAAAGAAAACCTACTTATTAATGCTATATTCCATTGCTGCCAATAGATCCCTCTAAATGTTACACACTGGTCCTTTAGCTGCTAAATGATCCACTATGTTCACCTGTGAGTCACTAACCGTGTCTGTTGTTTAGTGCTGTGAATTTAGTATATAGTGGGTTAATCAGAGCTTGATGTTGACATACTCTCAGCTGACTCATGGTACCTTAACCAGGGTTCCAAAGTCCCGATGCTACCAAATCCGCATGCTGAATAACCATTAAATACTTTATACGTGGCGTTTGATTTACAACCCTGTTGGGGTTATGTTGAGTTGTTAATCTCTTATATCTGTCCTGAGTTGCAGTCACATTCTTGCAATCGTGGTTTATAAATAATCTTGCGTCACCACCTTCAGCTCTGCCTTTGGCAGGCCTGAGGGCAGAGAGAGTATGCAGCAGCGTGCCTCTCTTGTCAAAGCATGTGTGAAAGAGAGAGGGGGTGCGTCCTTGTTAGTAACATGAGCCCTGTGGGAAGGGCTGTGGGTGTGTACTGCTACATGACATGTCAACTAGTGTCCTTAGTTGCATGAATGCAGAAGGGGAATTAGCTCAAATGGTAGAGCGCTCGCTTAGCATGCGAGAAGTAGCGGGATCGATGCCCGCATTCTCCAATAAGCTTTTCCACTGTGGACACATACACTGTACAGTACAGTACAATGCTTTTAAGGGTAAGAGGATTCCTGCAGATTATCAGATACAGCAGTGAATGCAGCATGAAAGAGCGGTGCAGTCTTTGACCGTGTTACTGGATGAATGGCTATATTTGTTGCCAGGCAGTGGAGGTAATCTATAATCTGCCCACTGTAACATTTACAGTAGTACTGTACAACATATCTGAGCATCTACAGCACTTTTCTTTCTCAGAAAAGTGTAAATAGTTGCTTACTACTAAAGCTCCACTTTGTCCAAGGAGCAGTTTGAGTTCTTATATCGATATATCTATACTGTATATGAAATATATTTATTCTAAATTGAGAATAAAAACGATTGTATTATTAGCACAACATCACGTGATTTTCCACCTAACAGCTTTCAGTAGACGTGACGGTTTGAGGAGAAGATGTATGGACAGGTTTCAGGAAACCTGCCAAAAATACTACAACTGTGTGGGCAGAAAACGCTGCATCTCTGAGTCATAGAGAAAAAGTACATGACTCCTTCACACCCATAATGACATGCTAGCCAAACGAATTCCTGCAAAGGTCGGTGAGCAATGTTTTAATTAGTGTTTGCAGTTTGTGTCGCGACTGAGTAAACATGTGGCTTGAAATGACTTCATTGCACACTCAACTTTCATTTTTATGTTCTGGGTCTACAGATCTAAAAATAGTCTAGAGCTGTACACTAAACCTGTGTGTCATTTAACAACCTTCAGCTGTGTCTTAATTCGGATACTTCAGTCAGTACACTTTCCACTTTCAAATGTGGCCGTTGTGCACTCACCGGTAGATCCACTGGTGATGGTCAGCCATGGATATCACGTCGCATTGGCAGTGTATGTAATACTCTTATCAATATGGGAGAGGACAAATATGATTGCTTTATGCAAATGTATATAAACATTTGTTTTGGGAAATCCATTAACACAAAACAATGACAAATATTGTCCAGAAACCCTCACAGGTACTGCATTTAGCATACAAAATATGCTCAAATCATAACATAGCAAACTGCAGCCCAACAGGCAACAACAGCTGTCGGTGTGTCAGTGTGCTGACTTGACTATGACTTGCCCCAAACTGCATGAGATTATCATAAAGTGGTCATGTCTGTAAAGGGGAGACTCGTGGGTGTTAAGGAATTATTCCTTCCCTCTGTAATATATGTTGAAACCATTTGCAGGGCACCCCAGGTCACTGGTCAGTCTCTAGCTGTGTCTAACTACCCACCCTGGTACATGTTGACGGCCTCTAATAATAGGCCAGCCTGTTTTCTTGTCTACCTCCCAAGGTTGGCGCAGAGCGGGGGAGAATCTCACACAACAGTGGCAGACACGCACACATTTCTGACTCACTGATATGCAGGTGTTGTTTTATAGACAATTACAATGTTTGGGTTATCTTGTCTGTTTGCCTCCAGCAAAAAGTCTTCTCTGAGGAGAGGCTCCTCAGAATTGGACACACTTGTTGACTTGTTGACTTGCATTTGCTGACTTGATTCTCCTTGAATTCAAGACATAAATAAACCTCCAGTGTAAGTCATTCCTAATCCACTTTTCAATCCAATTAATTGCTCTAAAAAATTCCTCCACAGTGGGTACCCATAGAACCCATTTTCATTCACATGTCTTGAGGTCAGAGGTCAAGGGACCCCTTTGAAAATGGCCATGACAGTTTTTCCTCACCAAAATTGAGCACGAGTTTGGAACGTTATTTAACCTCCTTCGAGAAGCTAGTATGAAATGGTTGGTACCAATGGATTCCTTAAGTTTCCTAGTTTCATATGATGCCAGTATCTTCACTAGCTTTAAAACTGAGCCTGCCACAACCTCCAAAAGATCGATTGCGTTAATGCGTTAAAGAAATTAGTGGCATTAAAACAAATTTATGTTAACACGTTATCGCATTAACTTTGACAGCCCTGATAGTTAGGTGTCTGTCGTTTCAATCGCAACCACTGCCGCTTCTTTGCTCGCCATTTTCACAAGTTTGAAATAGGTTGGTGGCCGCTCCCCTTCTGCTACGTAACAAAGATGGCGACCGTTGAGAGTGAGAAGTATCCAGCGTTCTACACTCA
Source organism: Helicolenus hilgendorfi (assembly GCA_916700815.1). Lineage (NCBI taxonomy): Eukaryota > Metazoa > Chordata > Actinopteri > Perciformes > Sebastidae > Helicolenus > Helicolenus hilgendorfi. The sequence goes on along the minus strand of CAKALG010034650.1, from coordinate 4,448 downwards.
TTTTGAGTACATCTGGGTACTTCGGGTGCACTGCATTTTGACATACTTCTCAGTAAAAACAGCAAGTACCGAAGTAGGAGAATTGAGACGCAGCATTTTACTTATTTGTAGTAGAACAATGTTTCTTTATACGTACACATCGATAGGCATCAGGTGATATAATAATGCATCAAATGCCTTGTGAAATGAAACATTGTGATTTCCAATTGAATTACCATTTTTTCAGTGAGTTTGTGGTGTGGGTCTGTCTCTCTGTCTGTCTTTCCTGCTTTGCCTGAATGTGTTTATCTATTATACCGCTATTAAACTAAGATCAACGCTGTTAGGAAATGTATACAGCCTGGAGAGTAGCTGTGAGCAAACACTTCACCCAGAAGCCGTCAGAGACACAAACACACACACACAGAGTGCAGATATGACCATTTAGAGGCCTGTGATTACTGTTTACTCTCTAGAGTGTTTGAAAATGGGAAACATGACCATATCAAACACACACATATGCAGGTGCACTGATATATACACAGTTATCATCAAAGCCACACAGAAATAAATAATACATTGCTGTTATTGAAAGGTGAATATCTGTTTCCGTCCAGTGAATATTTCCCTTTAAACCCATAAGGGAATAACCATATATGCCAGTGATCATTTATGGCTTATTGACTTGGCTCAGTTCTATCAGTTTTTAATTAGATTTTGCTTCCACAACATGTTTTGAACTGATACGATATCTCACTAAGAGGTTTTACATTTCTGTTTGCCTCTTCTCCCTTATTAATCTAAAAGGAAATTGACACTTGGCAGCTCATTTATTTTTCATGAACAACATCTTCCTCAAGTGATATATGATTATCTGCACCACAGTGGCAGTCCTAATGAGGTGCACACATTCAGTATGGGAATCAGAGCTGCGCTTGTTCCAGTTGGCAAATCTCAGCTGTTATTCCTGCTTTGCTTTGTAGATCAGTCATTTGCCTGCTAGGGCTTGCAGGATCCAGAATGTGTTTCTCTGTATTATAAACTTAATAGTGTAATACTAAACAAAGGAGACCTCCCAGTGACCTGTTTAGTTCTTTAGTGAAGTAAATATCACGTTCGGTTTCATGTTGCTGCTCGCTCTTTGACACTTTAACTGCATACACGCCAACATTATGATACCAATAAAACGTGATACAACTTCACAAATCGGAAGTGCCATTATCTTAGTTGCACGTGTGGAAAGTTACAGCATGTATTGCAGCTTGAATATGAAATTCAGACAAAAAACAGTGTTCATTACACTTCATCCCTGGAGGTTGGGCATGGTTAGCCCACTAAAGGCAGGCCCGAACAACGAACGAAATGAACGAAGAAGCACTTTCAATCAAAACATCATAAATTATACTACATTTTGACGGTGTGATTTATGGAGTTAATCAGACATCACTTCCTAAAGTGCAGTGTTTTCAGAAAGCGTATTGATTTGTGTGACTGTCATGACGTCGTCTGGCTTTAAGACAGCCAAGAAAGTTGGTCTCAAGGCATTTCACGAGACAGGCTGGTCGACAAATAGACAAAATCCAAATATAGCCAACTGCAGTTCACTTTCCAAAACCTTTGTTATTGCTCTTTGCTCATTGGTTCAGCGTAGTGAAGTGTTTTATAGTATGCAGGTGCTCTGCTTCCTCTCTCTCCTCCTCCTCTCCTCCAATTACTCTCCCAGAAATTATGAAATCATGCGTACGTGTTGCTCACAACAAACTGTTCATGCACCCACACTGAGGAGCTAATGTAAAACACACCCTCTTACAGATTCGCAGTTTTTAGAAACATACAAAGACTTTTTTTTAAGAAGATTAACAAGACGCCGCACATTTACGCATTCTTACACATAGGCACACGTAGGCTTTTGTTGTGAATGAGTCACAGTCTGACGAAGCTTCAGAGGAAGTGGCTTTAAGACAATCACTTACTCGCCCACATGCTGCTATGAAGCAAATGGATATGATTGATGTTGGTGGTGGGAGCTGTAATTAAAAATGTTGATTAATCTGTGTGTTTAACGGTCTGTTCCAGACAGAGTGAGTTGTGAGTGGGAGACCAGACAGCTTGCAGTGGTTTTCATTTCAAAACTTGCAGCTGTCCAGCTGCCACTTGTTCTAAAGTGATAGAAGGATTACATTATCATAATCTAATGGGCTGGCTGGCTGGGCCTTTATTTATTTTGGTGCAGTTTTTCTAGTAACTTATTACACAGCTTTGTTGAATACTTGATTCTGATTGGTTAATCATGGTGCTCTACAGTCTGTTATTTCTTTATAGGAGACCGTTGCTATCTATAACAGACCGTTGCTATGGGCGCAGTTCTGATGTCCGACTCTGGCGGACCGTATTTGTGTCAAATTATTGATTTATTGAAGTAAGTAGCCGTGTAATAAGTTGGATAATGTTCAGCTAGCAGGTCATTGTTGGGAAATAAACCCCTTCAGGGCGATGCAAGAGCCTGTCGGGGTTTATTTCTCAACAATGACCGAGCCGGTACAAGCTGTACATTATCCCTTACTTAGCAAGTACCACTATTAAATACATACAGTAGTGCGACCATTTTTTTCAGAGCTGATGATGGAAGTAGCTAACGCATGAGCCGTCTCGCTCTTTCTCATCTCTATTGAGAGTTGCACATGCGCAGTACGGCTCGGGAAGGATGTACAGATCGGGAGGCGAATGACACATGTTGTTGTTGTTGTTGTTCCTGTGTAGCTGATAAATGATATGATGATGTGATATCAGATTGGTGCATAGACTGGCATACTCGTCGTTACCCGATTCAGCATTTTAGGTTGTATTGGAGGTATTTCCAATGCTGGTATCAGAACAAATCTAGTACTGGTACAATACTTGAGTATTTTTATTTTGTACAACTTACTTGTTCTATTTCACTACATATACTACAGATACTAAATATTGCCGTTTTTCCCCGATTACAGCTGTAGTTATTTTGCAGATTAAGATCCTACTTTAAAAACATACGACTTTCTAGCTTATTACCCATTTAAAAGAGTAAATTAAATGTTTCAGTGCAACCCTTTGTCACTGTCACTATTAGTTCTACCAAAAGTGTTTTTCTTTTCTTTGTAATTATATAACATATAGTATATAGAATAACTTTTAGAGGTCTTATTCATTTGTCCTTTCCATCACCTTGTGAGAAACACTGGTCACACTGTCCAACAGCATTAAAGTAATCAGAGTTGGCATTACATGCTATAACTACAACAATGACATGCCTAGAAAGTGTTGATGGGGCTCAAGGTGACTGCTTCCTTGTGACGTTGAAGATGTAGATGGGATAAATTGAACAAATGCTGATCTCTTGTGCCCTCTGGTGGAGAGAGTTCCTCTCTCTGTGTCTGTGTTTACTAAGATTTGAATACACAGTCATCATTTAGGTTCTGAACATTTTCAATGCACACACAGGCATGTACAATACATAGATACATGCATATACACATACACACAGTATGTCAATTTTATGCTAAATCTGTTTCACCTATTTGTTTGCTGATTTGATTTAACCTGAATTTAAAAGCTTAACTATGAACAGCATCTGCTGCATTACAAATGCAGAATTGTGTTTTGAGTGTGAATATCTCCTGTTAATTTTAATAATGTCTAATAGCTTGGCAAATCACCTTAATTTGTGCTTATACACACACTTGTTTTTATTTCAGTTAAAACATTGACATTATTATTATTAAAGTAACAACCCCCTCATGTCTCTCCCTGTCTGTCCTGCAGGATGTGAAGATGCCACATTCTGTCTACTCCTTTTCGACGGAAACTCTCACCTCGATATCCTCCCCTTTGGATTCTCTCTCTACCGGCGTATGGCCTACAGAGCCGTACGTAGCACACAGCTTTATCGCCAACATCAGCAACGTCAGCAGGTCAGGTTTCCTTCGCTGCACCTATAAGGAAGACTTTAAACGTATTTTACTCCCTGGTGTGTACATTTTAGTCTTCCTGCTCGGAATTCCTCTCAATGCTACTGTCATACTAAAGATATGGAGGACTCGGCCCAATCTGTCCAAAAGCAACATCTATATGCTCAACTTGGCCATAGCCGACTTCCTGTATGTGATGTCACTTCCCTTGCTCATCTACAACTATGCCAGTCATGACTACTGGCCCTTTGGGGAGTTTGCCTGTAAAATGGTCAGGTTTCAGTTCTACAGGTGAGATACTTGACTAATTATTTCCGTATACAGCTATGTGTTCAAAGTATTCCATCATTTTCTAAAACTTTAAAACTTAAGATTTGACTTAACAGTATTTCTTTTTTTCCAATTTTCCTGTTTTAGTAACCTGCATGGCAGCATCCTCTTCCTCACCTGCATCAGCGTGCAGCGCTACGTGGGAATTTGCCATCCTATGACAATGTGGCACAAGCAAGGTGGTCGCAGGTTGGC
>CAKALG010034648.1:0-11046 GCA_916700815.1 Helicolenus hilgendorfi | reverse complement strand
CCCTGACTCATGTTAAACCTCTCACATGGACCTCTCGACACCCACACCTCTGGAGACGACCGCTGCCGGCTGATCAGACGTCAGATCCACCGAGGACTGAGCCTCAGATTCCCCGAGGGGGTTACTATGGTGACGCTTGTAGATTTCACAGCCCCGAAGGTTTTTGTGCGGCCTTGATACAGTCGGACTGTTTCTAATATCACACAGTATCTCTTTGGGGGCGGGGACTGTGAAGATGAAAAAGCCAGTGTTAAATACACTTGAAGTGGCAAAAACAGAAAGAGAAGGAAAGAAGAACATATAGTAACCGAGAAATATTATTGATTTTAGTGCGGAAGAACTCTTACAGGAGTGATTGAGAAGGTTTGAGAGAACCGCACATTGAATGAAAAGCAGTTGGAGTAGAAGTAAGTGGAGGTACAGTCAGTACACTGTCCTGGCAGCGCTTCTGCCTTGAACTCTTTCAGGCTTTTTGTATTCTTCTCACAGCCGAACGATCCATTCACCGTTTATGCAGCAGCGTATCTGGGTGTGAATCAATGCCTGTAATCAACTCTATACTCCTACTTTTCTTTTATTCCGGCTTTCAGACTGTGGTTGAAATGAATGTGAATCATCGCTGGAAGATAACTACCTGTGGTTCCATTATCTTGGACCGAGGCAGACACACACACATATAGCTACAGTATACGCACAGATACAATCAAAAAGGCACACAGGAAGATGCATGCATGCCATAGACTGTAATATAAGAAGTGGACATAGTCACTGTGACGTCACCCATTGGTTTGTGGACTGACATTTTGAAGCCTTGTGTTCGGCATTTTGACCGTTGCCATCTTGTTTTTTTGCAACCAGAAGTGCCACAAGAGGTCGGCGCTAAGTACAACCGAACGCTGAATAAGACATTTTTAGGCGACCAAAAATGTTACAATTAACTTTCATGAACTAAAAACATACTGTGAAAGGGTTAAAGTTGTAAGAGGAAAACACGGATAACACCGTGGTAACGACCGGTCAATCACAAGGTAGCCACGCCCTAAAGCATCCTCCTTTATGGTCTATTTGACTCTAATAGGGACCATAATTTACTAAATGAACATCATGCTGTATTAAAGAAGACTTGAAACTAGCGATTGAGACCATAAACTCATGTCTACAATGTTTACTGAGGTAATAAATCAAGTGAGAAGTAGGCTCATTTTCTCATAGACTTCTACACAATCAGACTTCTTTTTGCAACCAGAGGAGTCGCCCCCTGCTGGCTATTAGAAAGAATGCAGGTTTAAGGTCACTTCAGCATTGGCTTCACTTTTCATGTCCCAGAGGTAGCCCACTGATGTGTGCACATGTGCAATTGTACTGCAACTGAAGATTATTTTCTTTACTGAGTTATCTAACTTTTTTTTGTGTGAATTAATTAATTGTTTAGTCTATATAGTGTGAATGGGTGAATGTTGACATGTAGTGTAAAGCGCTTTGAGTGGTCTGAAGACTAGAAAGTCATATATAAAAGTCCATTTACCATTCATCCTCTGAGGGACATGAATATCTAAGCCAAATGTCATGGCAAAACATCCAATAATTGTCAAGAAATTTCACTAAAATACAAAAATGTGAACTTCATGGTGGCGCTAGAGGGACAGTCAGCGGATCACCAACGTCATTAGGATTCAAAAACCAAGCACAAACCAATATTTGCATTTGCGAAGTTGTATTGAACCAAGTTTGATAAATTAATCTACAATCACTGTTGTCTTTTATCGAGCAACTCATCTGTTACACTAATTGACTGATCGTCGATGGCACACACATGCATGCAAATACTAATAAATGCTTTTTTTTAAATTAATCTCTCAACCTAAAATAGTCCAAATTCCAATTTTAACCCTAAAAAAACAAGTCTGAACTCTAAAAGAAGAGTTAAGGATCGGACAAAATGTTCTCACTCTGAAGGTCTAAACCTCAAATTGGTTTACACAAAGATGCAGTTCAAATGCAAGAGCACACACACACACACACACACACACACACACACACACACACAGACAAGTCAATATCTGTTCCCAGCAGTGATGGCATCATTAGTGGCTGATCTGATTGTGCTGTGCCGCCCTTCCTACAAATTAAATTCACCTCTACAACCTGGTTTGATTTGTGTCTGCTCCCAAACAACCTCTAGCTATTTGTACTTTTTTTTTTTTAAATCACATGCAGTCACATTCCCTGATATTTAGTGTCCCAGCTGAAATCCTTTCAAAGGAACATTTATACGACATTAGCATATGTAAACTACTTGAGGCAAATTTCTAACCAGTCTAACAAGATCTACGATGTCCCGGATCTCAGCCAACTCTCTAACCTCGTTCAACCCCTCTTCAGGGATTAAATGAGGACAAAAAAAAAATGTTTTTTTTATTGCAGGTGCTAATTATTTGGGTAGATCAAAGGCCAAACCAGTTCTTCTGTAACAAAAACCAAAGCAGAATATAGAAGATAGAAAAGCACCAGAAAATCCGAGCCTCAGTCTTCTCGCGTTCTACCAGACACCGGGGATATCGTTTAAAATAGATAGGATCAGCTGCTGAACTTTCAAATATATCGCTTACACATCCATACTTCAAAGCATGAACTCAGGCTCAAACCGTCGGGGGGAATGTACGTTTCTGAGCCTTACATGCACAAGAATAATGATTGAGAACAATGTGAGATAAAGAGGAAGAGATACAGATAGAAAAAACAGGGAGGATAACTGTGTGCAAGGGAGGGAGAAGCATGAAAGAGATACCGGTCGATACATGTGAATAAGTACTGTGTTGCAGACGCAGAGGAGAGACGATGGCTGAGGGGGGAAACGGTGAGAAAGGAAGTTAGAGGAGAGGTGTCAAGATAAGATGAGCAAGTTGGGGGAAAAAAAAAAGTCAGATTTTCCAAGTATGGAAAAGGGGCATCAAAAGGATATCAAAGGAAGTAGTGCGTTAAGATGAAAGAGGAGAATCAGACATTTGGACAGACAAAGAAGCGAAGGATGAGATCATTCCGTCACTCATTCAACCTTTACCTAAACTTCTGACAGCCTCTCCAACAAGCCTTTCATGTTATTATTGTAGCATTTCATTCAGTTCAAAGACAGGTCGACAACTCTCTGGGGAGCACCTGACAGCTCTGAGGAAGCGAGAGGATAACGTCCAGCAGAAGGTGATTGAGAGATTAGGAGTGGATGAAATGATGAACAAATCATAGCGCAGTTTTGAAAGCCGTCCAATATTCATTTTAAAGAGAGTCTTTACACATCGCCAGCACCCATTCTGCAAATGACTTGCTGTTGATACCTCGTGAAGCTGCCTGAGGGCAGAGCCTGAGAGTGATCACAACAAGTCTACATATTTTATAGCGTGCACTTACCTCGCCATTACATGCACAGACTGCTGATTCCCTAGCTCACTGTAAAGGACAAGCTTTTCTTTTTCTACTTCTGCACAGTAACCCAGAGAGGATACACCAGCCTCCCTGACAGGTGACAGACAAACAAATTTTGGTTGTTTAAAATGTATTGCAGGCATTAGAAGAATCCCAGGTAGAAGAAAGCAAGCAGCTGGCATTGTTGCATCAGAAAACAAAGGGAGGGAGTAAAAAACAGTTTAGATTGTTTAGTTGAAATGTAATTATGAGGCAACAAGACTTGACTTGACTGAAGGCGGCACAATGCAACTGTATTTGCATGAAGTTTCAGCTACTATGCAGTATTTAGCCCCCCTGATAACAACACAGATGGTTGGTCAGGAAGTTTAGTCTTGAGCTATTCTTGAGTATGTTTTCATTAGTGTATAATCACCTGAAACTAAGAATCGCTGTGTTTTCGTTAGCTTATAATGAGCCCTTCATATCTACACAGGGAGCGGGTCCTCTTCACGGAGTCCTCCATGTGGCTTCGCCATGTTTCTACAGTAGCCCAGAATGGACAAACCAAACACTGGCTCTTGAGAGAGCCTTTCACGTTTTTTTACGTTACCTGAAGGCCACCGTAGTTCTCCGACACGCTTGTGAAACTGCGGTAACTTGAGGCGCACAGTGCAAAACCGTGGTACCGCCAGCCGCCATTTGACTTATGTTGCCCCTAAAGTAGTGTTATTATGGTAACGATGGCTTCTGAGCGAGGCGAACGGCGTTACCACGGTTTTGCACTCGGTGGCTCACGTGACCGCAGTCTTGAGGAGTGAGCGGAGGGGTACTCAGTTGGTTGCAATCTGCAACCACACCACTATAGATGCCGCTAAATACCTATAAACCGGTTTGCCAACCACCAATAAACACCAAAGAAGAAGAACAAGCTGTACTGCGCAGACTCGAATCTGGCAATGTTTGCCATGTTCACCTAATAGTTTAGTATGTTAGCACATGAATGTCTACTCTGCACCAAATCCATCCAACAGACATTTCACTCAAAACCACAGGCCAACCTCATGGTGGCGCTGGAGTAAAAGTCAGAGGATCAACAAAGTCATTCGGATTCATCCTGTGGGGAACAAGAATGTTCTTTACAAAGTTTTGTGCCAATCCATCAAATCCCTGGACCAAACCGGTGGGCCGACCGACTGTCCAACATTGCCACCCCTAGATTAATGTCACTAGCATGGCTAAAAAGCAAGAATGCTGCAGTGGTAGCTATCTCAGAGAGGTGTGGGGACTGAAAAGAGGCCTTTATATGGCCACATAGAGGCTCGCTGAGACTTTTCACATTCAGTCAGTTCTCAAGCTATAACCACACACAAGCAAATACATGCAAATGGTTACACAGAGGCACAGATTCACAGAGAAAGAAAATCTGGTCTCCCCTTGCTGTCCTGAGCAGAACTAACAGGATCAGGACTGCCGCTGAGACACAACATGACAGCTCTTAACAGGCTTCTCTCTCTGACACAATTTCAGCAGTTTAGCCCCTTCTAGGTACCAGCCATCACGCCCACAGTAAACAAATTGACTATTTTAGGCCGTAATAAGGGGGCTGATGTCTGTGGAGGAAGAAGGAAGAAAAAGAGCAGAATATAAAAAAAGTAATTTAAAAAAACAAGGATGTAGCAGGATTTAAGTTGACTTTTCACTTAGTGTTTATATTCTTGGGCTTCCATTTTAGAGACTCAGAAAATGGGTAAGTGGACACACAAACGTCTGAGAATTATTTAAACAGCTAATGCGCTCAGGCCAACACACCATACATTTATGAATAATAGATCAACTTTGGCTCTCTGGGAAAAGAGACAACCGTGTTTTCAGTAATCAGGAAAATATCACCACCATAAAACCTCGAATGAATTATTCATAACCTCTTAAAACGTAACAGCTGAATTTGTAAACCTTTGCCAGAGATTCACGCCTGTACGGTTAATGTGAAGATACCACCAGGAGACTGTTAGTTTAGCTTGGAGACAAGATTCATTTTAATGTCATTGTACAACACAGGGATGCACAACGAAATGCAGTTTTAGTCCCTTTATGGTGCACAAGAAAAACAAAAAAACTGGAAACAGGCAGGGGAAACCTTAGCCTGAGTCTGTCCGAAGGTAACAAAATCCACCTATAATTTACATTAGTCAGTATCTTGTTTGTTTAGTTAATTGTAAAAAACTAAATGTAAAAAACAGCTTTAGATGGCAGGCTGATTTTTTTTATCTAAAGGACAAAGTGCTTCCTGTCTTTAAGCAGCAGCAGCACGTATCAGCAGATCTCACAGTCCCGTGTCCTCTGTATCTGTTTATTAGTTGAGGAATATTGGCTCTCAGTACAGATTTACATTGAATTTAGTGAAATCAATTAAAGGCCACAGTGAAATTCAAAGTGATTCAAGCATGCAAATGCTCTCACTCAACTGTGCCAAAATGTAAAACAAGACTCCAAGAAGACCAGAAATCTGTTTTATAGGAATAGTTTGACATCTTGGGAAACACTTCAATTCCCTTTCTCGCTAGATCGATACCACTCTCATGTCTGTAAATACGAAGCTACAGTTTAGCAGCTTAGTTTAGCATAATTAATACATTACATCTTGTTTTTCATGCATAGCCCAGCACATAATCCCCAGTAAATCCACAAATAGTCGTATTTACATTTAGGTTTTTCTTCGGATTAAACAAACAAGATATAATGTGTTAATTTTTGAGCTTCAGAGGTGCTGATAGGCAAATTTTTACCCATGCCAGCTGTGTCTGTACAAAAAAACCAATCTGTACATTAACTAGAATGTAAAAAATCACTTTTGAGGTGCTGGTAGGTGGATTTTTTTTTTACCTCTGGACAGAGCCAAGAATATCTGTCTTCATGCTAAACTAAGCTGTAAGGGTGTAACAATGCAACGATCCAATGATTAACGATCCAATATCATCGATGCAAAGTGAAAACATCGATACCTATCATCATCTTCAAGATACGCCTTTATTTTGAAAATCCAGTGGCATTCCTGTATCACCATTTCCATCCAAGTGCTTCTCCTTCCTACAGAGCCCAGTAATGCAATCGTAAAATGATATAAACTAAACTGATTGTGGCATGTGATATCGTCTAATATCGATCGCAGGCCCCTGAATCGGCTTTGTGGTATCAGCAAACATCGTATCGTTGTCCAAAGAATCAATATAATATTGTATTGTGTGGAAACTTGTGATTTGCACCCCTACAAACCTTCTGTTTGTATTTAGCGTGCAGAGTGGCACCGATCTTCTCATCTAGATCTCGTAAAGAAAGCCAATGACGGTATTCCCCAAATGTCAAAACACTTTCACTCCTCTCGAAAGTTTCGTCTTCATCTCTGACGGTTGAGCTTCCCGCCCCGTTAAAGGTTGAGACTGAATCAACACGTGAATGGAGCTGCCATTGCATCAGCATTGTCTGAGACAAACAGAGCTATTGTGCTCTAGCCATCTGTGGATCGTTTAGTGCCAGCGAGTGGGTCAGCCTCTCCCGGGACTCTGTGTGAAACACATTGACTCTGTTTGGATTCATAAACTGTAGACAGACGTGGAGAATAGACTGCAGACGTATTGACTGACAGCACATAAACACATAAGGACAGCTACATACATCTTGTAATTGGTCCTATATACTGTATATATATATTACTTCAAGTTGTTATTCAGACAGACAAATAAAACGCTCATAAGTGGCGTCATGTTTACGTTTCTGCGCTCTGGCCAGGATAAAAAGGTTTCATTATGTCTTATTTATGGGAGTGGCTGAAATGATAGCCTTGAGACACAGGCTTTTACACAGTAATACACATGAATAAATATGCTGGTACACACTATTCACATTCACACAGCAGCAAATGGAAATATGGGAAGCGTGATTCAAGCTGCCTCCGGTAAAAACAAACAGACCATGTTTCCTCTGGTCATCCTGGTTTCCTGTAACAAAGCTGTGTACGTCTACCTGCTCTCTCTCTTTTTCATGTGTCATCACGGGAACGAAGGACGAGCTTCAATCCTGTTTGTTCTGCCTCGAACACGAGACGTGTGAACCAGTTTTTCCTCAGTATCTTCTGTCTGAGTCTGTGTATGTGCATGCGTGAGTAACGGATTAGTCACTAGCAGTGTGAATTGTTATGGTTAAGGGGGAAAAAAGCCACAGCTGTGTACATCTGGATCCAGCTGTTTCCCTTTACTCTCACCACATCCTTAGAAATCTTCAGGCTGGTGATGGAGGAAGCTTTGTTGTCGATTAATTTTCAGTTCCAGTCACAGTTGTGTCATGATCAGAAGAGAAAAGAGCGGGAGTTTGGAGCATGTTTTGAGGTGTGCAATGAAGTCAGTCCACAAAAAGTTGTGCTGATGTGAACTTTCTGAGGTCATCATGTTATGTAATATTTGGGTGGGAAACTAAAGGCACAAAGGCCAGAAAACAGAGGATTACCAGGGCCAAATTAGCCCACCAGGGATGCCAGGGGCAAAATTGTACTGTTGGCCCCTTTTGACCCTCAGGTTCCTCCCACTTTGTTGTTGATCCAGTGCATATGGCAGCTTCATTATATTTTGGCTTATTCAGAATAACTATCAGGCCCCTTGTGTGCTGTGCTGTGCTACTTTGTGATAATTTGATGAAACACAAATTTATTTAGGAATAAACACCATCTGAGCGCAGTATCAACTGAAATAATAATGGTATTTAAATGGGATTTTGGCACAAGACTAACTGACAAATGAATGAAATTACTGACTGCAAATTGGACACAACAAGATTTCACAGCTGAGTTGCACAACGTGTTTGGAGACTCCTTGTTCACATCAGACCTGCAAGATTACCTGCTGAATATTTGCGTTAGAATTTCAGTTTCTGAAGTATTTCAACCAGCGCATAAATCATCAACCATCAACCATCAGTTTTACTTCTGCTTTCTTCTGTCTTTTGCTTAATCATTTCCTGTTTTCATTGATTTTATTTCAATTTCTCCCTCCCTCTCTCTCTCTCTCTCTCTCTCTCTCTCTCTCTCTCTCTTTCTGACCCAAATTCAGTGCAGGAGATAAAAGTGCAATCAATCAAAGGCACATGATAACAGAGTTGTTCATTTCAATTAGATATAAAGACATAAAGTAATTAATAAATGCCACAAGTACATAAAAAAAGTAGGGATGAAAAAGGACAATTAACTTACTGATAACACATAAAGTGAAAAATATTGAGAAAAGAAATGGGAAAAATGTGTCTCATAGACAAAAAGAACTCCTCCAGTTATGTTTTCTCTTTACACATTAACAGCTTCGCCAAGGACAGTTTGAATGAGCTCTTTTTAGTTTGAATAAACTTGGCAAAATTGTGTTTTCAGGTATTGATATTTTCATTCTGTGGGCGTTCTATAAGAAAATTGACTATTGGTTCTCCGTCTAACCTCTCTCTTCTCTCTTTCTCTCTGCAGGGAAGTTAATTTTAAGAACTACACTCTGCTGCAGTTGGACGAGGAGTTTTCTCGGGGACGGGGTCTAGATGTCGGGGCTCGAGCCTGGAAGGGAGGCAACGTGCTGCTTTTCTTCTGTGACGTGGACATCTACTTCACCGCTGACTTCCTCAACACCTGTCGACTCAACACGCAGCCCGGTGAGACATACTTTTACCCTTTTAACATATAAAATATTGATTAAAGATATCCACAATGCATTTAGGATATCTCCATTTACACTGCAGTGTGTTTGCAGATATACTGAATTATGAAGCTGACTAGTCACATTGTAATTGTGACTAGTCTATATGCATTTGTATGTAAAATGTAATTAGGGATAGTCAAATAAACCTTTTTTTATTGACTTCCACAGATACCCTTTTCAAGATATTCATAATTATTTTGCAGATCTTAAAGGGAATTGAACTCAAATTGAAATATCTTCATTGTAGTTTTGACTGGTCATAACTTCAGTTTGAGATTTACAAAAAGATAATTAAGATATCTTTAAAAGTGCTGAATTTAAGATATCTTTATTTTAGATTATGACTATTTAAAACTACATTTAAGATATCTTCAGTTTGAGTTTTGACTAGTCATAGTTTAAATGTGGATATCTTGAATTCCCATTTCATTACAGGAAAAAGTTTATTGTAAATATGTCTAATTAGGCACCAAAGCTGTGATCACTTTGACACGTTGCAAAATGTATTTTGTCTTGAATTATACTTCCAAATGCTCAGATTGTTATTATGACTAGTCCAGATGCGTTTGTAGATGTCGCAAATGTAATTAGAGATGGTCAAGTGAAACCTATTAAATGTTAAAAGGGCTTGCCGTTATCCATCAAATCACTGCCTCGCTGTCTGACCCCGCTGTCTGACCCCGTTGTCTGACCCTGCTGTCTCGCTCCCTCTCAGGTAAAAAGGTATTCTACCCGGTGTTGTTCAGCCAGTACAACCCCGCTCTGATCTACGGAAGTCCTGAACACGTCCCGCCTGTGGAGCAACAGCTGGTAAAACACACCAATCAAATCTATCGCCTACCTTTTCTTTTTCATACACTCTGTAAGCCACTTGTGGAAACTATCACCTTCAGTGCGGTGCTACATGTCTGCGAGGTTGAGAAATATTTCCCCTCTCCAGCTGCTACAAATCCACAGAAGCTCCTTTTGATGATATATTTCTCTTCTGCTCTCTGAGACTTGCAGTTCTTTTTCTCTGCAGGCGATCAAGAAAGACACAGGGTTCTGGAGGGATTTCGGTTTCGGCATGACCTGCCAATACAGATCCGACTTCATCAACATAGGTAAATATTTGCACCGCAGTCATGCCCATCACAACAACTTAGGAATTCATAAACAGCAGCTCTGGGGGCTTTATTATCTGTGCAGAGGTGCTTCCTAGGCTAGACCTATGTTAATGGTGCCGCAGCTTAATGGATGTAAAAAATGTCAGAACACAAATGGTTCAAAATTACATTATTTTTCTAAACTGGGAGAAGATTTTATGATATTACTCTGCATGAAACAGCTCTGAGCAGCAGCAGCATACATTAGCATATCTCACAGCTCCATGTCCTCTCCATCTGTATGTTAGTTGGGGAATATTGGCTCATTTTAGTTTCCCCCCAAAGTGACATCAATTAAAGGCTACAGTGAAATTCAAAGTGGTTTATTGTTTAGGACCAAAACACACACACACACGCATGCAAATGCTCTGGATAAACTGTGCCAGAAATGTTAAACAGGCTCCAAGAAGGACAGCAATCTGATTTAACGGAAAAGTTTGACATTTTATATTCACTGTCTTGCCAAGAATTATGTGTGTAATTTATTCATGTATGTAAATATGTAAACGCATATGTATGTAATAAACTTTAACTTTCAATTTACCTAATCACATGAAGCCAGCAGCACGTTAGCTTAGCTTAGTTTACACTTTATCTGGTTTGCACTTTAGTATACGGATTAAACAAACAAGATATAAATTGTGTTTGATTAGTGAGTTTTTGAGGTTGGCACATTTTTTATCTTTAAGGCCCTTTGCGACAGTTTGGGGCTGTCGGTCAGCGTCTGTCGGCCTAGTTTTTGCGGTGTGTCCCGCACTGTCGGCTCTAGTCTG
>CAKALG010034647.1:0-11684 GCA_916700815.1 Helicolenus hilgendorfi | reverse complement strand
TCGGCTCCTGATTGGACGAACGCTTTCGCGCCGTTGGCTGCTGCTCCCAGCTTTCAAACCGGAACCAGTATGGAGGCTCGTTTGGAAACTTTCTTCTCTTATTTCAAGTAAATAGTTCACTGAAATGTGTTTCTGAAAACATTTGAGGCGAGAAATAACCCATGCAGTTGCTGAATCTGTCTTTATTTTGGATCGACAACGTTTAGTTTAAAAGATTATCGGGAGTTTCGAGAGGCGGCGAGTCGCGTCGGATGCCCGTGATTTACATAAAGTAGCCAGGACTAGTACTTCATACAACCCCATCCCTTTAAGAAGGTAAGGTTGTGTTTCTGTGTACCTCAGAGGCAGGTGTTGCTGTATCTTCGTGATGAGGCCCATGCTGGGATCCGAGCGCATGTACATGGTGGCCAGGATCGCTATGACGACAAAGAGCCAGGAGGAAGGGCTGGCAGGGTACACTCCCTTGATCACCCCGTTCTGTTACCACAGAAGAAGAAACAAAAGGCATTGGGATCAGTGAAATATTTTCTCCTCTTTTACACACTGGAGCAAAACAGACTCCTTTCACAAACAACTGGAGGATTTTCCACTTTTTAAAAAATTTTTTTTTAAAAGTGATGCTCCCTTTACATTTGCAGAGTTTTTTTTCCAAAATGTTTGACAATATCACGTACATATTCTGTATCCACTTGATCCAACACGTGGGGTGTATTGAGTTCATTCTTCAAGCCCAAGATGTTTTAACAGCTGTGCCATTTCATCAAATCCAATATATGTACATTCCCCAAAAGGTAAACATGCCACATTAGTATCTTTATTGACTTTCTAATCTTGACTAAAAAAAAAAAAATACATTTTTGTGGGTTTGAACAATGTCTGTCAGGATAAGTAAAGAGAGAAACAACAACACACAGCTGCACATGCACATGTCAACAGCTCTGTCTTCTGTCAACAGCAATCTGGCCACCCCAGCGGGGGCACAATGCATGTCAGTACATGTTAGGAAAGGCCTCCTTATACTTAACGTATACAGATGGGAATTTATGCCCTGTAATAACACCTTCTGCATTAAGCTCCCCTGCGCACACAAATTACATCCCAGCACACCTCCTTCAGCGGTGTAACTATGGCAGGTGTCGTATGTTGTACTTGTGATTTTTGACTATGGAAATAAAACTGGCTTGAGGCACTTAAATGAATTTATAATTAAGGGTCTTAAAGGGCTTACCAAATCATTAAATTAAAATAATGACATTGACATAGCTTAAATCTTCTGTTAACAAATACCATAGCATGTTTCCTTTCAGTCCAGTTACCCATGACAACTTCAACAACAACCAAAAAAGACACAACGTCTCACAATGCATCACAGACAGCTGTTTTTTTAAGATTGTAAGGGTGTGTTAAGATGAGTTCGTCCCATCATTTCATCATGTCAAGGCACCATGACTCAGTATAACCCATACCTCCCCTAAATGTACTGACTGACTCAGCTCAAACCCAGGTTTACAGGCTTAAGGTGACTCCCTGCCGGGCCCAATCATCGGGAATTATGTATTTTTAAAAGGACTATATGTAACTTTTTACACATATAAATTGTTTTTTATTGCCAATGTGTGAAAAGGTTGTAACCTAACATAAAAAATGAGACCTTCCGCAACTTTCTGGGTTTCCTCTATCAGCCTTTAGACTGCTTTTAATGTGAAAAATGTGAGCCTGTTTTGCGGGGGAAATCCAATGGGTGTGACATCATGCGCGCTCGCTGGCGCCTTAGCCGTAGAGCCTTATGAGTAACGTAGCAGCAGTAACGTTATAGCTGTGAACGTAGCAGTGCAGTGTGTGTACAGTTTAGGCTGTCGGTGAATAAATGCAACAACTGCTCAAGACACAAGTTCCTGTGTCTTGCTTGCCTCAGTCCGTTTACTGAAGGAAGTTAGCTCCGAAGTTAGCTCCGAAGTTAGCTCCGAAGTTAGCTCCGAAGTACCAGTGTCCCCGACTTCGGCTTAGACTCGCTTGAGGTGGGCTGACATTTAAGGTGGACCATTGTCCAACCTAATTATTAAACATCTAATCTGATTAACGCCTACACTGTAAAGTGGTCAAATTTAAATAAGAAATTCAGAAATTTCTATAAAATAAAACTGGCTGTCAGGTTTAACTAAATGACGACAGGATAAATGTCAAATATAAGGACAAGCGCGCACACACACTCACACACACACAATCCTCACCCTCAGACGGCTGACTCGTTTCTTCCAGGATCGTACTCCGGACTGGTAGATCTGGTTCAAGGCCTGATAGGACAGCCGCAGATCAATCCCCTCTGGCGTTATGGTGAACTGGAACGCCACCGCCTGGTGGGCCTCCGCCATCGCTACGGAAACACAAATTAACAAAAATATAAACACCAATATCAGTCCTTGTATTAAATAAATCGTTTATTAGCATACATATAATCACTGCAGAATGTATTGTTGACTTTCACCAAACAACCAGTGTATTTTGTTTGTGTTTACAGCATGAAAATATCCATTACTTCACTGGGACTGTGGCATCACTTGTGACAGATTATAAAACAGTAGTTTTATGACATAACCACTGGTCTGTAGAGCTAGTTTACGAGCCAGCAGGCCTGCTCTGTGTGTTTGCTGTCTCTCTTGTGTGAACGCTCTGTGTGACAACACTTGAGTAATTTAATGTGTCAGTGGAATGTTGTTGTCCGACTGAATCCTGCTGCAGCACCAAGAATACTGAGTAAAAGCTGCTCACACTACGCTGCGGTATACAGCAGCAGGTTTAATTAAAAGACGTGCAACTTCAACCAAATATTTAAAAACAAAAGCTCCACATTTTTTTGTAATTTGCTTATATACAAAAATCACTTAACGTATAGCGTGCACGTATCTGGAAAATCAGGTGCACTGTGTCCTACATTGTTGTGTAAATGAAATTCCAATTGCTGCTTCTATGTTAAATGACAAATTGACAAATTACTGCACTTTTAATGTGAAAGTGACTCTGATTCTTACATTAGGGAAGTGAATGTGGAGAGAAAACGGTCAAACTAATAGGAAAACTAAAACTAACTAAATAGGAAACTAACTAGGGAAGTAATTTCCCTTTGTGGCTTTGTGGGTTAATATAGTGTATGAATAGAAAAAAACTGTTCAGCTCAGGAAACAGTGCTACATGCAGTCAGTATAGTGCGTCGTCATCGGCGTCAGTCTAATATTATGAGTTATTTAATACGTGTGAGCTACTACCTCTGGCATCATACTGGCAGCTAAACAGCATGGAGAATGTGTAAGTCACTAATTGGTGAGCAGATTCAATAAAGTAACTGGATGCAAACAAGATGCAAAGGTATGGCCAGGACATAGACTGTTATCTTCTTTTAAACACGTCACTATGTAAATTTAATATACATCCATTTTATTGGTCAGCAAGTTACACCATCAACAGGACAGCAGAGCTCAATTCTGTTTCCGTAAAGTTGTGTGAGCAGTAGGGCTGCACGATTATAGCCAAAATGCTAATCACAAACTGCTTTCACTTCCATGCTGTGCTACATTCCTGCTAATGTACAAATTAGGGCTGCACAATGTTGGAAAAAACTGACATTGCAATATATTTTTTTCTGCTATATATTGCAATATGGAAAAATACAGGAATATTTATTCATTGTAAGCTACATTTTAAAGTTAAATAATTCAATCTGATGCACTTCAAGAACAAAATTAGCAACATTAAAGACTACATAAACAATTGTATGCTCTTGATTTTAATCATAAACACATTGGTTGTAATAGATAATATCTATATACAAAAATGAAGACAAAAACATCTTGATCACCGGCTGGTGGCTAGCTGTTAGTCGAGGAAGCGCTTGATTTGATATGCAGCAGCGTTTTCTATGAGCAGAAGGCACATTTTAAACGTCAATATCGCAGGCGATCATGTTCATTTAATTGTGGGAAGCCAAAATTGTGATTGCGATTAATATTCAATTAATTGTGCAGCCCTAGTGAGCAGGAAAAATAACTTAAAATGACTTAAACCAAATATGTATCTTTGGTTCCCTTCTGAAGGGATTTTTTGTTTTCATGAGCAAACATTTTGCTTCACGAGTGACAAATACAACACACTTCAAAAGCCGTTCCTAGCTTCACAAGTTATTATTTTTTTTACAACATGCGACATCAGAAGTTCTCCAAAGCAGTGCTTGATAAGCAAAAGCTTTCATGAGCGTTCTCAATGGCGAGCTAGGAATATGCCTTTTTCACAAAAACATGTCACGGTAGGAAAAGCATCCATTTAGCTGCGTGCTGGCTCAGTGTCACACTTACTGGGACACCTGAACAAAATGGAACGGAGCCATTGTTATGTTATGGCTTCGTCCCGAAATTGCATTATTTGCACTGCATACTCATATGTGTACTATTGTTCAACATACTTTTGTGTGATTAAACAGTAGTGTGTATCTTTTCGGACGCACTGAGCCGTAATTTACTTCGTCACTTCCTGAGAGCCTCCTTGCCTGTTGGAGACGTGTAACCATGGTAACCCTTTCCAACCTCATGTGACCAAATCGACGATTTGTGAGAATCAAAGTCTAAATTGATTTGAATTACGCCTAGGAAAGGAAAATCATTGACTTACAGTTAAATTGAAGAATCATTAATGTTACAGAGCTGTCTGTCAACGTCTGTTATGAACTTTGTCATCACTACTACATGCATTGTGGGATAGTATGCAATTTGCATACTACTGGTTTCATACTAAGGTTGTGAACATACTAGAATATCTCACACTGTTTTAGCGTACTAATTAACATGTTGGTATGCAATTACGAGAGACGGAGTGAGAGAATGTGGGCAATAAACATTCCCCGAGTCACTGCTCACTCTGAAGCAAGGTATGTTACTAGGACACGTATGCAAGGGAGAGGCGACAGGTTCGATGGTGCTGACTGAAACGCCACAACAATGATTGAACGGCGTCTTGCGGCACAATCCATTGACAACAATCCCACTTTTAGTTTACAGGTGCACACCAACTGCCGACAGCCCGCAATCGTATACAAAAACATTTTAGAACGAACATTACCTCCTACAGCAAGCAAGCGAACACATTTAAGATCTTTGAAATTTAGATTCAATACCTTCTAAGACTTTTTTTTTGGAGGAAACTAAATTCAATCCTTTTGAAGACTTATTCTACTCAGGCGGCATTGTTTCTGGCAAACCCCGGCATTGAAACATCACTTAACAAGCCTATAGATGTTATCACATTTACAACATCTGTGTTATCAGCAGCAGTAGCATATGTTCTACTCTAATCTGAATTCAGGAAGTTTTGACGGCAACATTTATCTTTCAGTCTTCAGTAGCAGACAGACAGTGAGTGTTGCCTCACCAATGAGTTACTGATTGGACAGAAATCTGACAGAGTCACGGCTGGCCTGGTTTGCTTTTCCTCCTTTACTTCCTGCGTAACCGATTGAGAAAGTAGACACACGGCATTCATGTGCTGCCCAATTCAGAAACTAAAACAAATCTGTCAGGTCCGACAGCTCAGCTCATCTAAAGACAGGAAAGCCTGAGAGCTCTCAGAGCGTCCTGTCCTGTCACAGAGTAATGCACAGCTGTTGCACATGAACAAGGCCTCGGGCACATGGTGGATGATGACATGACAACTATAACGTTACAGTCCTGTAGAAAGTAGGTTAACATGTAGTCTCTCTGAGGGCGCGCTTCTGTGTGCAGACCTCTGTCATCTCTTCCCCTTTCCTCCGTTCAGCCGAGCCATTGATCGCTGCATAGTTCACACTTCCCACAGCTATTTCACACAACTGCGTGTGTGTGTGTGTGTGTGTGTGCGTATATTACTGAATGAAAGAGAAAAAGAGACAGGGAGAGGACTGAAAAAGAAGACAGAGTAAAGGTGGGAGGAATAGTGTGGGTATGTTAACTAGCACACTTTAGTGCAGCGGCTAATGCTGAGATGGGCACGAAGAACGTTTGTGTACTGTACTTAAGAGGACCTTAAAAGGATTTACAATCACTCCTAACCATTACTCTTTCCCTAAGACAAACTCATATAAACCCTAACCTCCTTCTAACTTTAAATAGAACATTAAAAGAGGCAAAGACTTTGCAAAAATATCCACTGTCGCCTGGGAACTTATTTACAGATCACACTCATGGGTGGGTGAGGATTAGCCCGTCTGTGGAATTCAATGATTCTCGATACCAATTCCATTCCACAGCTGGAAAAAAACAAAAGTAAAACATTAAATCCAATGTACTTCAACATCCACTCCTTTATTACCATTTGCATAGAGTTAGGGCTGGGCGATATGGAGAAAATCAAATATTGCAATATTTTGTACCATATATTTCGATATCGATATTGTGAAGATATTGTAGGGTTGACTATTGGTGCGTTCACAAAATAATTAGAGATTTTTGATAACTAATCATCAGCATAACAGAAATTTGGATATAATGACTAAATGGGTAACGGCAAATAATAGAACAGCTAGAACAATCTGGTAAGTTCAGGAAATGTTTAACACTTTACTGTAATTCAGCCTGTAAAACCAGGAAAAGACAACATATCACAATATTAAGATATCCAAAATCTAAGATGATATCTAGTCTCATGATATTGATATACTGCCCGGCCCTAATACTGTTTTTTGTCAGGAGGTTAAACAGGTCATAATTCCCTCTATATTATCTATTATATATTGCTGTGAAAGCATCTCCTTCAAACAACTGGATTAAATCAAGTTTCACTACACTATAATGTATAATAAATGGCACCCGTTAACTAGCTCTCGTCCTGCCGGTTTCAACACGGATTTGTTGTTCACAATGTAGCATTATCGATAGTGAGTTTACTGCGTCCCAAACTACCTACGGTACCATCAGGTAGCCACATGTTTACATATTACGTTGGTATAAGAGCAGTGTAATGTAATGTGTGCGATGTGAGTGTGTGGTCAAGCGACAGAGAGAGATGCGCTCAGAGCAGATCAGCTGTTTGACGATCATCGAAGCAGAGAAGAAATGAGCTGTAAAGTTGTCTCGTGTTATAAAATGTACAGTGTCTCTCTCACACACTCACACTTTTTTCTCTCCCCACTTGTGAAATTAATCCTGCGACGTGTTCAAGTTTAGGCATCTTACCGGGGGACCGGCGAGACAGGTGGTGGAGCGTAAAATAGTGAAAAGAAGCAGCAATATAAGGGATAATAAAATGAG
Organism: Helicolenus hilgendorfi; assembly: GCA_916700815.1. Taxonomy (NCBI): domain Eukaryota; kingdom Metazoa; phylum Chordata; class Actinopteri; order Perciformes; family Sebastidae; genus Helicolenus; species Helicolenus hilgendorfi. The sequence goes on along the minus strand of CAKALG010034647.1, from coordinate 4,416 downwards.
CCATTTTGGTTCATGTTGCACAAATTGAGCAAGGCGAGATATGTAATTTCTGTCATTTTTGGAAAAAGAGTTGCAACTTGTAAAATGAGTTACAAATCTTTCTTATTGTTCAACAGACAAAATAGGTTTCCATCCATTTGGTTAGAAGAGTTTATGAGGATTCCTGGAAGTGACTTCAGAGCAGCTGTAAGAACAAGGGAGTGCTATAAAAAGGCCCTCCTGTAAAGGTAGGTTTTGAGGCATATAGGGTAGCCTATATATGATTAGTTCTGTGACTCAAATGTAATGGTGATACGAGAGAGGCACAAACTGGAGCTAATCCAAATCTAATAGTTGTTGCTGTGGTTACCGGCTCATTATTTAGGCTGCAAATGTTTTGTCTCCAAGGGGATGTTGATGCCTGGGTCTGATGACGACAACGCAACTGACTTATCTAGACCAGATACACACAGAACCCTGCAGTGATCTGACATCACTCAAAGAGAAACTGGTAACACTTCATGCCTAACTCTTTACTTTGTAAAATTGTACCAATAGGTATTTTAATTACTGCAAGAGTGAGCAGCAACAATAATTCAATTCATGACTATAGGGTATTTAAGTAAGAGTAAGTCTTAAAGGGGAACTACGCCCATTTTCAAAATTCATACATGTTATTCCTTTGGTCTACGACAGTCCACAAAATATTAGTATACATGAACAACTCTCTCCCAAATCCAAGTGTTGAGTGTTAAAACTCAAACTTGTAATGTCATTGGGTAAAAAGTGTGGAGCTGCTCCATAGACAATGAATGGGAGAGATGTTCTAGATGACACGGAGAGCACCCAGCGGAATGAATATATGGGAACATTTTCTGTTTCACAACTGACAACACTACAATAGAATAAAGCTCATTTGGGTATTAAAAAAAAAAACATTCTGTGGGTAAATATGTAAAGAAAAATGTAAAGTTACAAGCTAAAAAAAAGATGCAAAAATTAAATTAAATGTTCAACTTCTTTAAGTTTAGTTAACAAGAAAAATGTAAAGTTACTAGCTAAAGATGAAATACAAAAATGAAATGAAATACATATATATGAAGTGATCAAGTGGCCGCCTCTCTCTCTCATATTGTGGTAGGTAGGTAAGGTAAGTCGCTTGTTTTAGGGGGGAGAGTTGCTTCTATTGGGCTCGTTTCTATAGACCTGGTTGCTTGTTTCTGTTGCGAGATCTGGCAACGCAGAAAATCAGCCTCCTATTCATCGTCTATGGAGGAGCTCCAGACTTTATACCCGATGACATCACAAGTTTGAGTTTTAGCACTCTAGTTTTTGGATTTGGGAGAGAGCTGTTTGTGTTTGCTGATCTTTTTTGGACTGTCCTAGGAATAGAAATAACATATGAATTAAATAACATGCATTTTGAGAATGGGCGTAGTTCCACCTTTAACTTTGCCACAACACATCTGACAAAAGGTAAAGTTGTGTGTGGAATCTAGTTAAGCTACAACTTTGGTGTTTGATTCCAAATGGGCAACATAATGCTGGCAAACAGGTTTTACCTGACGGAGAGGAAAGGCAGGTGAGGTGGACTGTGAGTATATATTCATCCAGACGGGCTCAGCGAGCGGGAAGGAGGGCAGCGGGAAGAAATGCATGCGTGCACGCCACAGACACATACAATATGCACATGTCTATGTTAGTGTAATGTTGAGTAAATAGTCTGTCTATTGTTTAGTCCAGGCACCAAGGGGTTAAACTCTTTATAGGCTAAAAAAAAAAACACCAAACACTTTTGTTTGCTAATTCTTTGGCTTTTGGAAGTACTTTAATTGTGATTATTAATAGGCCTTTTATAATTCTCATTATAACAGTCTTTTACTCATGGATTTGATCTTGGTCTCTGTCTGTGGATGTGTGAGATTTTGTTGTCTGCTCTGTTGACCTGTTTTTATTCTGCCTATGTCTGTAAAGCACTTTGGTCAGCTCATGTTGTTTTAAATGTGCTATATAAATAAATTTGACTTTACTTGACTTGCTTGTTTTCTCTTATTGACCTAGCTGACTGAAATCAGCTCTAATATCTGACCTATATATTTCTATACCTTGTGTATAGTGTATGCAACACCATAATTAGCCAGCTAATTATCTTCTATAGCCTGTCATGTTCCAGAAAATGTTCTCATTTGAATGAAACGTTACATTGCTGCTATTTGAATAGGCTACTTTGTATTATTTACATCTAACATTTACATTTATTTTTCCATAACGTTAACAGGTTGCCATTTCCATAAGTTAGGCCTATTTAGCTTTATAGCAGTAAAGTAACTTAACAAATACAAAGTAGATACAAAGTAGCGTTAGTAAGTGTGTTATTTAATTATTTAAGTTTCATTGTATTGTGTTTTATATTATGTGAATTTCCTTGGAAAACACTTTTGTGCTTTGGGCTTGAAAAGTGCTCTACAAATAAAATTATTATTATTATAAATGCGCGTGCACATACAATATTCACATGTCTATCTTAGTGTAATGTAGAGTAAATAGTCTGTCTGTTGTTTAGACGAGGCACCAAGGGGTTAAACTCTTTATAGGATAAAAAAAACACCAAACACTTTCAACATTTTTGTTTGCTTGTTTTCTCTTATTAACAAGAAATTAGCTCTAATATCTGACTTATATTGTTTGTAACAAGACAGCCAGTCTTGTTACAAAAGGAGGCCGGGCGTGCTCTGTTAGAGACCCAAAGCTGTGGAACTCCCTTCTGGAGGAACTCAGGCTGGTAAACTATGTTTCTTCTTTTAAATCATGCCTAAAAACCTACCTTTACAGGAAGGCCTTTTTACAGCAATCACTTGTTTTAAATTTCATTACTGTTGACCTTTTGCACAAAAGTCTTATGTTCAACATTTTATGCTTTAATGTTTTTATTATGTATTGCTTTTATCTTGATATTTGCACTATTTTAACTTATGTAAAGCACTTTGTAACTCTGATTGGAAAGGTGCTATACAAGTAAAGTTTATTATTATTATTATTATTATATTTCTATATCTTGTGTATAGTGTATGCAACACCATAATTAGCCCGCTAATTATCTGCTATAGCCTGTCATGTTCCAGAAATGTTCTCATGTGAATGTAACGTCTACATGCTGGTATTTGAAGAGGCGACTTTGTATTATTTGCCTCTAACATTTACATTTATGTTTCCTATAACGTTTAACGCTCTCAGTTAACTTAACTTAATTTCAATAAGTTAGGCCTAATTTAGCTTTATAGCTGTAAAGTAACTTAAACAAACACAAATACAAAGTAGTGTTAGAAAGTGTGTCAGCCAATCACAGGCGGACTTGTTTGAATGTGGCTGAGCACTAGTTTCCTTTAAGGAAATAGTTAACATGAAGTAACGACGCAGCTATGCAGCTCTCCATCACTACACCAACACGTTGCTGTTTATGGGTGGAGAGAGAAAAAACACCCACAGCTACCAAAACACAATAGGCCACAAATTCAACACACTTATACAATACTTCTGTAAAAAAAAAAAGTACAGTGCACTATACTAGCATGCATGCACTGTAGCCTGAATGCAACACACAGTGGTCCATTCATGCTCGGCAACATCTCCACACCCAGCGCGCAAAAAGAAGCACAAAAGAATACATTGAATTGAGAGAAAACGTGAGTCAGCAGCTCGGTGAGAGTTGGCTATATGGGATTAAAAATGTACCTGAAGTGACTTTCGAAGAGTTGAGAAGGTTTGAACGTAGAGGCACCCCTCCCTGCTTGCTTCTCCTGGTCAACCAGTGAAAGCGCACACTGTGAACAGAGAAAGCTGCTGCTGCTGCTGCTGCTGCTCCACCAACAACAAGGAAGAGCAATCACTGCCAGAGGAACAAAGATAGGAAGAGTGTGAGAGGATGACGCACTCGGAGAGAAATATAGAGGGCCGAACTGTTACTGTGTAAATGTAGGCGTGAACGTCGACGCATGCGCTGTAGCTATAACCATGGACTCATAACTTTATACATCAAAGTGGCATAGTACTGCAGTCAATGTATATACACATAAATTAAAATACAGCTAAAAAAAAGAAAACAGAGGTAAACATAAACATTTTGCTATCATGTAGCCTGCAAGTAGGTGAGAGAAGATAAATATGTTTAAAAAGTATATATATATTTAAAAGTTTGTATATATGTTTATATATAAAAGGCTACAACAATGACCAGCAGCAAACGATGTTCAAAAGTTCCCCCCTAGCAGTGGTGGAAGAAGTACTCTGATTTTAAGTAAAAGTAGTAATACCACAGTGTAGAAATACTCTGCTACAAGTAAAAGTCCAGCATTCAAAATGTTAATTAAGTAAAAGTAGAAACGTATTAGTAGTACAGTATAGTACTAAAAGTAAAAGTACTCATTATGCAGAATAATA